>JASAMV010002356.1:0-56835 GCA_030248065.1 Rhynchonema sp. JSB1_4 | reverse complement strand
CAGGGTGTTACTGGCGGCGCAAGAAAGCTAGCTAGCTGGCCGGGTACCCCGATTTGGGGGTATTGGTCCAGAAGTAAAAAAACAGGGGTTTAAAAATTGGTTGCGTACTTTTGTGCACATGTGAGAAAAGTTAAGCGAATTTGATCATTTTGGCCCATGAAATCATCATTTTGGCACTCAAATCAACACTCTTTTGACTTGATGACCGGAGCAAGAAAGCTAGCTAGCCAGTTTGGGGGTATGGGTTTGGGAGCAAGAAAGCTACCTAGCATTTGGGAGGTATTACCGCCATACCCCCCAACTACATCACTGATGGGAGGTGGGTTCTATTTCCGACAATACGGTATTTCAGTGTTGGAGGTAGTCTGGAGGGGGGATACCTACTGTACCAGAGCCGATGGCCTGGGGGGGTTATGTACCTAGGGGGGCTTTTGGGGGGGGGGGGGGTTGGGGGGTTAGGTTTTGGGGTGAAAATTTTTTATGTGTTTGTTATGTGTGGAATCGTGTGAAAACGTAGTATTTGCGCGCGTAGCGCGCGAATTTGGGATAATTTGAGGTAAAAACCACAGATTTTACACTAATTTTGGCCATTTTGGTCAAAAATTGGCACTTTTGGGGCAAAATCGGGGGGATACCTACTGTACCGGGGTGAAAATCGGGGGGGATACCTACTGTACCATGCCAAACATCGGGGGGGATACCTACTGTACCAGGCGAGGGGGATACCTACTGTACTGGGGGGCTACCCCCCAAACCCCCCCCCACCTCCAACACTGCGGTATTTCGTGCACTACAGACCAACAGACCAATCCACTGCACTGATCTTTGTGTACCCCACCACCCACCGTCTATCTATCATCAACAAGTTTGGGTTGACCCCCCCCCAGATCTAGGACTTGGGTCATCTGTCGGGTCACCTGTCATCGTCAACACTTTCCGGGACCGGTCCATCTATCTACCGTCAACAGAGGTCGCAATCAGGCCGGCCAGCTGGGGCCGGGTCGCGATTTTGGGATTTTGATTCGGGCCGGCCACCGCAGCCCGAAGCTTCCAAAGAAGTGATTTATTTGACTGAAAGAATAATGATTTTTTGTCAAAGATACCGAAATTTCTGACGGATTCGGCAAGTAAGTGATCCAGTGCTTACTTGTCTATCTGACAACTTTTTCATTGAAAGCAGTCATTTTCCACCAAAAATTGGTTCAGAAAAATCGCAAAAATCGGGTAAAAATATGACAAAAATTCGGACCGGGCCGGGCCGGAGATTTGGGGGCTCGGACCAGTTCGGTCAAACCCGGCCCTATTTTCGACCTCTGATCGTCAACACCCTGGCCGCCTGTCCAAGTACTACACTGGTTTTGAGGTTGACAATGATGATCACACGACAAATCGGGCGGTGCGGATTTTGCTGTCTTGCTCCATCGACGTCCGGATATCGACATCGTCCGATTTCTCGAAAACGTTTTTCCGCCAAATGTGTGCCATCATCGGCATCAACTGTTGCTCCTGAATCGGAAATCGGCGTTATTGACAAGTTGATCCGCAGCAAAATCAAGCTCACTGGGCCCATAACACTAGCCGAGTACATGAAATATTGCCTGAGTGTGCCAGCAGTCGGCTATTACACGGCCAAAGACCATGACAACGCTCTGAATGAAATTATCGGCAAACGGGGTGATTTCATTACGTCACCGGAGATTTGCACGGTTTTCGGCGAACTTATTGCGATTTGGATTGTGCACGAACTGAAATCAATGGGGGTCGATCCAAGGCTGAGCGCCTGGCAGCTGGTGGAACTCGGGCCCGGCACCGGCCTACTGACTCGTACGATATTGACAATTTTGGCGAAAATCAATGGATGTTAGTTTTTTTGACCAGCTCAAAAACAACGTGCGGTAGGTGTTGCTGTCTCGCTGAAATGTATGCAAAGAGTTTGATTAGCAGCTTCCCTTGCCGTTCGTTAGTTTTTCGCCCGCATTGCCCCCCTCCGCCAGAAGTGCTGGGCGCATTGCTGGAAGGAAACCAGAAGACATTTCCTCAGGGGGAGAGAAAACGCAATTTTTTTCGCCTTGCGATCGAGTGCGCGGATTGCCTCAGGGTTGCCCAAAGCCTGGGAAAAAAGAAGTCAGTTTTCCATATGTCTTAGGGTTTCCCAAAAAGCGTGTTGGGCTTCAGAATAGATTTGATTTGGTATTTGAACAAATGCTTGGCAGGGAGGGACATTTCTCTCTAAAATGGCAGAAAATGGAAAGCGTTGCACCGAAAGTTGTCGAAATGAACCATTTTACAACTTCGATAACATGGCAGAAGAAAAGACAATTCCAAAAATCTATTAAAAAATAGAAGGGATCCTACAATTTGGACGAAGGCCAGTGGGATGTGGGTGCAATTCGGGTCAACTTTTCTTCCAAGCTCTGTCGCCCCAAATTTCTGACGAATATGTCACAAATCAGAAAAGTAATTGGCACACACGGTAAGTATCCACTTTTCTTCCAGTTCCAGCCAACGTCCATCTGATTGAAACGAGCTTGAAGCTCGCCACGCGCCAATTTGAGCAGCTGAAGTTGTTTGCTGACAGTTCAGGTTTGTGTGATGCTGGAAGTAAACGAAGACAAATGTTTTAGCAATCTTCAACATTCTGCTGAAGTGCTGTAACTTTTCATTTCCAGCATTTGCCCTGACGTCAGATAGCGGCATTGTTTCCGACAATCCAACCTACCGAGCGTGCACATTCGCCAGCCAAACCAAACACATGTCATTTTCGGTGTGTTGGCACGGCAGCATATCCGACGTGCCCGGTGATCGACTATCGGTTTTCATCGCAAACGAATTTTTCGACGCGCTTCCTGTCCATCAGTTTCACAGGTTTTCCCGCTGAAAGTTTATTTTTGTTACCAAATTTAACTGTTGTTTTGATCGTATTTGATTCGCCGTTTTTTACTTAAAGGGTGTGTCTAACGTCTCTTAACCCCATGTTTTATGAGGTGCAATCGAAAGATGACCTCGACAGGCCGGCGTGTGCAAAAAACCGCGTCTTGTAGCTCGCTAAATCGCGAAATCTTGAGGGTTACTTTTCGAATTAAATCAATTTCCGGACACAAAGCTCCAGGCGCCTTTGAGTGGGCGCAACTCACGTTTGGCGTTTTTCTGCTGAAACATTGCATGTTTAAGCGCGGCTCAGCCGCCTATACAATGCACGTAGACGCTCAACACACACCGCTCTGGCTGCTGGCTTGACTGTGGACACAATGAATGTTTCATTTAACACATAGAAGCTGGTTTGTGTGTGTTTCGCTTCGTAGCTTTTTTCCGTCAGCTCAGTCTGAATTTTGTGTCCGGAAATTGATTTTATTCGAAAAGTAACCCTCATGAAGACGCGCATGAAGACGCGATTTAGCGAGTTAGAAGACGCGGTTTTTTGCACACGGCGGCCTTTCGGGGGCATCTTTCAATTCCGCCCAAAAAAAACAAGGGGTTAGGAGACGTTAGACACACCCTTTAATTTTAGTGCCACTTCATCTCAAAAGATGAAGTCGAGCGTCTAGTTTAGCTCAGGCTTAAATCCGGAAATATCTCCGGTTTCGGATTAAACTTAAGAGGCCCACCCTTAAAGGTTCTAAGCATTGAAGCGTCTTTTTGCCACCTGAAAATTTGACATTTGGATGTTCGTTTGTATCCTTCAGCACGAGGCTTCATCCGAAATAAAAAATGATTTGGATTTTAAAGAAAGTCTGACTATTGGAGCGAGCTGTTCGTTGATGTCATGGATGACAAATTGGCACCGTCGTTGTCCCGTGGTGAGACGCTGCATTCGAAGGCGTTTGTGTCGGATAAAATTCGGAATGATGCAAATTTGGATGTCTACGAGGTTGTTGGTCTGGACTTATGCGCTTGGAGTTTTGTTTTCAAACATTTGCAAGTTCACATTGTCTTGCTTATGTTTTTGTTCACGTGTTTCTCGCATAACCTTGGATTTTGCTTTCAAAATTAGCTGTTTATATTAGTTTTCCCGCAGCTGGTGAACATTTTCTCAGTCATATTTTGCGTGTAATATTTCTTTGCCAAAATGACAGATTTTAGCTGTGATCTTGGCGAGTTTTTTTAGGTTCGGGTGTTTCAAAGATATTACGGGCATGTAACAGAAATGGTTATATTCTTGTTGCCAGGTCTGCCCGGACGCCGGCGTCATTCTAACCGAGATCGGTGTTCGACTCAACAACACGGGTGGTTGTGCGTTGATTGTCGACTACGGACATGATGGGGACAGGAATACACCGTCGTTTAGAGCGTATAAGCAGCACAAACAGGTCAGGATAATTTGTTGTTTGGACACTGAGAGCAGTGTCAAATTTGGTGACCGATTCTGTGTTGGTGGTATACTGGCCGACGAAAAACAGCCGGTTTTCTCACAAAAGGCCGAAAAAACCGTCTTTTTCGAGGCCCAAATACTTTTCCAAGTGGTTTTTTTATCGTTTTGCTTATTTTACTTTTCCCAAAAAATGTAACACAAAACCGATAAGTTTTTTCAGTTCGTTCAAACTTTGGTTGGATGTTCGGACGGACCAAATTTTTTCTATGAAACCCTACTTTTGTGTCGTGTGCTCATATTTTGTGCCCAAACACCACGTTTTTTGACCGGAACACTAAGTACTGGAAAAGTTTTAAAAAACGGTTTTTTGACAACAAAACCCGTCATTTCAACGAAAAATAAGGGACGGTACTTGGTATTTTTTCGGCTTTTCTGAATGTTTGTGGCCGTGTACTGACGTTTTGAGAAATATTTGTTGTGGTCTTGTTGTCAGCTACTGGGGGTAGCCCTGACGAGGGCTGTCCGGTTACGATAGGGCGCCTGGTGGGGCCTAGTTGCGACGTTTCGACAACGGATCCTGCTGTCTTCATCTGGCCGACGTGTCCTCTGCGTCAACGTGGTACCGAACTTGAGGCTTTGGGATGCGAGTCTAACGCTGTAGCCATTCAACTATCGAGGTGACCACCCCAACCCAGCAGCCCTCGTCAGTGCTGACAATAAGACCACAACAAATCTTTCGCAAAATGTCTTGGCGGTGGGACGTGTTTGTACCAATATACTGGTGCCACTGGTAACAAAATTGTAGAGCTTGTTGCCACAGCGAAAGTGAGCAATTTTTGCGCTGGCCGAGCTTAGTAGCATGGAAATCAACAAAATTTGAAATTTTGCGAACTCAAAGAGTCACGTGACGTGATACGTGCACAGTCGGTCACTAAGTTTAATAGGACCGTTTAGGCTTCCGCTCAGTACATTTATAGAACAACATCTGTAACTTTGCTCACGTGCGCACGACACTATTGCCATGTCCTGATTTTCAGGTTGACCCGTTCTCGCACGAGCCGGGCACATGTGACCTCACGGCTGATGTCAACTTCAGCTACATCACCAATTTATTGTCACGTGACGTGTGCGTATTCGGACCGATCCCGCAACGCGAATATCTGACCAACTTGGGCATAGATGTTCGATTGGAGCAACTGTTGCGATTGCACACTGACGATAGAGAGAAGCAGCAACTATTGCGTGGATCAGTCGATTATCTGACGGACCCCGATCAAATGGGCGATCGGTTTAAAGTGATGGCTCTGTTTCCCAACGTGCTGCGGGAAGTGTTCGATTATCGAAAGTGTCCAAGTGGTTTTCCTGGTTCTGTGCAGTTGCCTTTTGTGAAGTGAAACATTATTTCTTCGAGTTGTACCAATTATCAAAATTAATGCCGTTCTTTTGTGTCCATAAAAGTGTGGACGCCTGCTTCTTTCTTGAAAATCTGTGTCTGTCGGAGTGGACCTGAATGCTTTATGTATGCAGTCAAACCTCTACATGGTGAATAGAGCGGGACCCAACTACTTCGTTTAGTGCAAAGAGTACTCACTATGCAGAGTGCTGCTTGTGAGTATTATATCAATTTGACGACTGATCATTCTTCGTTCATTATATAGCGGGAAGACTCACTGTGTGGAGGTTTAACTGTATGTACTCCATAATGTTAAATACATACGTAGCTTTATGACGCACTTATTGTGCCAGACCTTCTAAACTGTCTTTTTCTCTGTTATGCTAGTCACTCAAGTGTGATAAATTTGACCGCGAAAGGAATCTGGCTGCTACCGTATGCAGTGAACCATGATGCGTTACTGTGGCATTGGGTGCTAATCTAATAAAACAATGTCCGTTAGTGCTGCTGTTTTGTGACTAATTACACAAAAATTAAAGTTTTTTTATTTTCCTTTTCAAAAAATACGTGGAATGTTCGGCATCAAATATCTGACGATCTTCACGTTTCTGTTGTGTGCCTTGCGAGGTCGAGCTCAAAGTAAGCCTGGTGCCTGTTTCAATGATACTCTGTCCTGGCAAGAAAATCTGATCAAATTTAGTTCATATTTTTGAAAAAGAAACTTTCCACTCATCCAGCATGCACCAAGCCGGCGCCCATCGGTTCAAATGTTGACAGCGGTACTCTGACATACACTGGTGAGAGTTCTGGGTTGATCAATGCACCATCCGGCACTGAGGTATGTACATCTTGGGTGTGTGGATGTCTTGAAGGTTGCTCAATTTAAAGCTACTTGGGCCGAACGGTCCGCTTACGAAGCCGCTGATATAAGACCATATTTGTTGAGACATTATTTTGTCATGAAACTGGCGCACTACTTTTGACCAGTCTAAAATTTATTGTGCGTATGGGGGTAGGAGAGTAAGTTCACGTTCGTCGCACTTGCTCAAATTGCGGCACGGACAAAATTGATGTGCCTCCAGAGAGCGATCGGCGTTCAGGAATTTGTGTGGTCAATTTCCTGTGTTTTCCGGGCGCCCAAAACTTCGACCACATCGAACGACACTCGGCAGATGCGCCGCGGTGAAACATCACTAACATTGCAGATACAAACCTGCACGACGAACTACATCTGGCAGGACGGTAATACGGGAACCAAAGTGTACACGTGCACGGCTGCAAACACCTGGACCCCTGAGGATTCGAATATGAATTGTGTTGCAGGTGCGAATATTGGTGCCGTGCCCATAAAATGCATTTTGCGGATTCATCATGCACACAAGTGGGTCTGATCTCCGGTGGTGCGGTGAGATTTTCAACACACAATGAGCCGTGAAAAGGTCGCCATGAGATCTGCCACAACAACATGCTCATACGTGTGGCACTAATTTAGACCGCAGCCATGAAGCTTGAATTATACTTGTCCGTTTTTTTCGTCAAAATTTTATTGAGACAGTAGTTGGTGATCGCGTTGGAGCATCAACCGTGACCAGTGTAAAAGCTCTTTTACTGTCACCTGAACAACTTTTACGCTGGTCAAAATTAGTGCTCTACCAATATCACAGATTATTATTCACAAAAATGGTCCACAAGCAAAAAAAACATTTTAATTATCGCAGTGTGTACCAAACCCCCGACGGTGGGCACGCAAGTGTCGACCACATTGTCCTACACCAACGAGCTGGGTGCATCCCATGTGCTGGCCACCAGTGGCACCGCTGTGATGTCATGTAACGCCAACCATATATGGTCGGATGGCAGTACGAGCACCAAGTCGTTGTCGTGCACTGCCGCGAACACTTGGTCAACCAGTCCCGACTGTGTGCCAGGTATGGGATGGGAAGGGTGATGTTTCACATGAGCACAAAGTGATAGTGAGAAACTGTAATTGCAGTTTGCACGACGCCGCCCACCATCGGCACGCAAGTCAGTGGCACCATTTCGTACACGGGCACTATTGGCACCGGATACGTGCAGGTGAGCGTTGATGTGGTTGGCTACAGTCGTTCGTTACTTTGCTATACCTATAAATTATATTGATCATCATGCACTTTGCTGATCACCAGGTTTCAGTCGGGTCTTGTGGTGAGGAGCGTGACCAACATGTTGTAAATTCAACCCGTGAAATCATAATGTTTCATTGGCAGGCGCCGAGTGGCACGGCGATTCTGTCGTGCAACGCCAATCACATTTGGTCGGACGGAGCGACGGGCACGAAAACACTCACGTGCACGGCAGCGGCCACTTGGGGCACCAGTCTCAATTGTGTACCGGGTTCGTCGTGGGTACACTCGGACGTCGCGTGGCCATCATTTATTTGAGTTGAAACTATTCCGCTGTTTTCGGCCAATCACTACGACTTGGGTGATGGCAAGGCAATGGAAAACTGGTTTAGAGAAAATGGTCATGTGGAGATGCATTCATGTCGATATGTTCCAGTTTGCACCAAGCCGCCCACGCTTGGCACACAAGTCAGTGGCACCATCACGTATGCATCAGAGCTGGGCACCAGCTTCGTACAGGCGCCAGCGGGCACTGCGACACTGTCATGCAACACCAACCACATTTGGGCCAGTGATGCCAGCACGAGCACAAAGCCGATCACCTGTACAGCGGCTGCTACCTGGCAGGCAAGCCCCAATTGTGCACCAGGTGTGGTATATTTATATGTTATGCGCACGCGCAATGTTTATACACTAGGTGTTCGATGACAAACTTTCTTGTGCCATGTTTTATCCTACAGTGTGCACCTACCCGCCAACACTCGGTGCGAACGTGGACTCTGGCACAATCACCTACACGAGTACGCTGGGCTCGACGTACGTGACAGCCCCATCCGGCACCGCCACCCTGTCATGTATGACCAACTATATTTGGTCGGATGGCGCCACCGGGGGCAAAACGATTGTTTGTCAGGCGGCCGAGACCTGGCAGACCAGTCCCTATTGTGTACCAGGTTGGTCTTCTCAATGCCTTATTGTAGTATGTTGGCCGCTATGAGAGATAAGATCGGATAGAACTCGCACCGGAATATTGACCAACGTAAAAACGTTTTCGCACGCACCTGAAATCAACATCAGTGGCATCAGTGCCTAAGGCCGCATTCACAATGCAGCGCGTTAGCGTGTTGCTCATTAGCGTGCACGCTTTTTCCGCACGCTTTTGCATTCACAATGGAAAATTGAAAAAGCGCGTTAGCGTGCTCGCTTATCAGTGACACGCTAATGCGCTAACGCGCTAATCAGCAAAACGCGTTTGCATTCACAATGCCCATTGGTGTGGGTGTTGGCAAATGCCGAATTTTTTTATTTCTTTGTTTTGAAAACGGCAACCAATCGCTTTCAAGATTCATTCAAACTTATTTTGATTCCAAAAGAACATTTTCCTCAAATGTAAAATCTAGCTAGTCGCGACATGAACAATGCATGCGTGCAATACAGTCTCCTTGTCGTGTCATGCATCACAATTACACCACCAAAAAGGATGCACAACACAAAAGCAGATGAACAATGTGCTGCGCAACGTTTGCTTGCTGCTAATATCACAGCAGCCGAAACTGTTTGCCTCAATCGATTGATAGCGTAAAAAGATATGCTTCTAAGCATCAAAATGGAGCAAAAACATTCTCAGTGAACGCAGCAGGCTTTATTTCCTATGTTTTCACATTTTTCGTGGTCTGATAATGTTTTCAAATCAAATTATAAACTTTAGAACACGCGCATCCAGTGCTAACGCGCAAAAAAATTAGAACCAGTCCTAATCGTGAAAAGCGCGTTAGCGTGCACGCTAACGCGCCAACGCGCTAATCAGCTTTGCATTGTGAATGCAAAAGCGCGTTGCGCATCTGCGCGTTAGCGTGCGAGAAAAGTTGCTCGCACGCTAACGCGCTAATCAGCTTTTTCCATTGTGAATGCAAAAGCGTGCGCATCTCGCACGCTAACGCGCTTGCATTGTGAATGCAGCCTAAAGTCTCTGGATGAAAGAGCTGACGCAACCAAGGCCAGTGCCGGCCTTGCAAACGTGACCAGTGTAAAAACAACACGCCCCCTTTTATTCCGCAGTGTGCACCAAACCACCGACGTTGGGCACACAAGTCAGCACGACAGTGACCTACACGGGCGAACTCGGTCTGGCCAACAATTACGTGCTGGCGCCAAGTGGCACTGCGACCGTACAATGTAACAGGTTGGTGGGTGTTGTGAAGTACACTATGTACATGTGCTGAAGTGGAGAACTTCGTGCTTTTGCTGATGGCCTTGGCTTCATGTGACTTCCAGAACATATTGATTCAACACAGCATTACATGAGTGACTTAGTTTTACAAACTCATATTCAGTCACCACGTTTATCGTGACATCATCAAGACCCGGTATACTTGGTCACTAAAGTCGCATACAGGACCATGTAATGGCTGGAATTTTCGAAACCAGATAAGGATGTTGGTGTAAGCTGTGTCGAAAGCTCTATATAAAAGAGCTCGGTGTAAACTTCAAACACTAAACGTTGCCAACAGGCAATGTTTACATACCACCGAGCTTACGCCACCGACCTTCACACCCAACTCATCATGTTTATAGCGTTGCGAAAATTCCACCGAGTCAGGATATAAAGACCCCAGACTGTGCTACCACCACTTACCGTATTCCTACCCAACCACATTATTGTGTGCTCACAGTGGCTACGTCTGGTCGGACGGGGCGACGAGCACCAAATCCCTTGGATGCACGGCTGCCAACACCTGGGACACGTCGTTGGCGTGTGTGGCCGGTACGTTGACTTTTGCCAGTGGATTCAGACAAAAACTACATCACTTGGCGATTGAATCGAATGTGTCTTGGTCACGTGAATTCATTGTGAGTGGCATTCACACTAATTTCGGCCAGCGTAAAAATCGTTGTCAGACAGACAGCTGACAAACAATTTAACGCCGGTCAAAATTAATGACATCAGTTAATCACGAAATGCCCTCTTTCTAAAAAAATATCACGTGACCAACGCAGATCGTGCGTGCGATCTCGAGAGTTTGATTCCAACCGAATTGCTGAATGCCCTGGGCATTCTCATTCTGAATTGCAGCGTGCGCCAAGCCGCCAACAATCGGTTCGCAAGTGAGCTCGACAATTACGTACACGAACGAGCTCGGTACCGCTCACGTGACTGCCGGCACCGGCACAGCTGTGCTCGGATGCAATGCGTTTCATATTTGGTCGGATGGCGCAACGGGCACGAAAACGTTGACGTGCACCGCGTTGAACACTTGGGACACGAGCTTGAACTGTGTGCCTGGTGAGTCGGTCATGGTTCACAATTTCATATCTGAGATCGATCGGAAATTATCACTCAGTGATCATGCCGCCGATATGGGAATATTTCGAGACTTATTGAACGCAGTGTAAACCTTTTCCAAAAGTCACCTGGTGAGGATCTTCCATGCTGAGCGGTTTATAGTCGTCAGTAAATCTCGAAAAAATTTTCAATGAGTTACGGAACCAAGGCAAAACCCGACCGACAGGTTGCCGAATTGGTATTGGCTGTGTTTTGTTGCAGTGTGCACGCAACCGCCCGCGACCGGCATGTACGTTGACACGACACCGACGGGTTACACGGGCACCATTGGCACCGGATATGTTCAGGTTGCTCCTACTATGCATTTCTGATGTTTCAAAGCTTCATGTTGATCCCATGTTCCCTTGAACAATCAGGCGCCGAGCGGCACAGCCACGTTGCAATGTATGACCGGGTATCTGTGGTCTGACGGAAGTTCGGGAACCAAAACGGTCACGTGCACAGCGGCCAACACCTGGACGGGGTCGTATTCGTGCATTGCGGGTAGGCAATGTTTCACTGCATGGCTGTCTTGCTTTTCTAAATTTAGTGTCCGCAGTCGTGATCACAGTCGTTCACCGAACGTAAAGACACACGTCTGCTGTCACAACCTAATGTTTCAGTGTGCGCCACACCGCCGTCCCTTGGCTCGCAAGTGAGCACCTCAGTCAGCTACACGGGAGCGGTGGGCACGGCTTATGTGCTCGCACCGACTGGTAAATTGTGTTCATAATAGAATGAAAGAGAAAGTGGGTACATATGCAATGAAAGAAAATGTGTGAGTCATTATACATAGGCACGGCGACCCTGCGCTGCCTCGACGGTTACGTCTGGGCGGACGGTTATGGATGTGAGACAAAGAGTATCACTTGTCAGGCTCTGTCGACCTGGGAAACCAGTCCATCGTGCATTACGCGTACGTCGACATTATTCTGTCTGTTTCATACACTTCAGTAAAATGATCACCCTTTTCAAATGTTAGAAAAACAAATTCAGCGGAAACAGTCACCTCCCCGGTGCCGTGCCCCGTGGTCACCACCACCGCCACCTACTACAAGCGTGTTGGCAATAGGAAGGACTTTTCGGACACGTTGGTTTCATTTGCTGAATTTTCCATATTTTCGTACAGTCAAACGTCCACCATAGTGGACCGCTACAAAGTGAATTCGTCTGTCTAGGGAACGAATGATCAGTCCCCAAGCCTCAAACTGAGGTAAAGCTCCCAGGCAGTCCTCCACCTCGTGAATATTCTTTATAGTGAACAAAATGGTCGGGTCCCGTTCCGTTCACGATGTAGAGGTTTGACTGTACCGGCACTTTCGGAATTTTCTAATACATTTCCTTGAGTATTTTTGCAGCTGGTACATTTTCATAGCGAATGGCGCAATAGTGCTTGTGGTGTTGATTGGACTCGGTGTGTTCGCAGTGGTCAAGACGGCGCAGGTACGATCAAAGGAGCACAGAGAGGACAGGGTGACAAATATAGAGAGAATTTAGGTGATTTTTGAGCAGTCATGTTTCCGAAATTGGGTTGTTTTTTGTCATGCATTGCTGTGTCGTTTTTTTGGAACCTCGATAATTGTTCATGTACGTTTTATGCTATCTTTTCTATGCATGTGGCTTATCAAATTCTTCGAAACGAAACTCGATATCAAACTGTGGGTGATTTAATCGAAAACCGATCCGTGATCACCAAGTTTGATAAGCCTATCCTAGGTTTGATTAAATAAAAGTTTTCTCGTGTCTTCGTATGTCCGGACATAAAATACAGCAACGGCATTCTATCTATCTATGTTGGTTCGGGCACCCAATTATTTTCATCCACTGATGATGTCTCACTGTTGTGCATGACCTCCCCCATCGTGGTCACGCTCAATTTCTGTCCTGCCAAACGCTTCTCTCTCAATTCGTGACAAAATGACGATGTCGCCATTAGAATGCCTGAAATGAGTGTTGCGCCTTGAAGTCGCACGTGGCCATCTGGTGCATTCGCACTGAAGGTGACCTGGTACACCGCCCGTTTGTGAAAATTGATCGAGAGATCCAAAAACACGCTGCAGTTGTGACTCATGTTGATAACCTAACCAATCTCCATCTCATAATAACTGCGTAGGAACAAAACGGACTGAAAAAATGCGATAACAGCATGTATATTAAGCATCAACCTAGCCATGAAACATCACCAACCAATCATGAACGTGATGAACACTCCAGCCAATGAGCGTCCAGTTAGTGCGCTCCAAGCGACGTTGTGCGGCGTGTTTGGTGATTGGGCACTCGTGTCGCTCGGGCACTGTTGCTGGTTGAAGAATTTGCGTGAGAAACTGCGCGCATGAATTGTGGCTGATCGAGCCTGGCAGGTATCGATTGATTGAGTGCTTTGAAGAGCGAAAAAATAATGGGGTTTTACCTTAATGCAGGCCTGTTCCAGATTGTTGTTGTTGTGACAGGCCTGCTCTTTGCAGAACAAAATGAGCTGCGTCCTCCACACGAATATGAGTTGTGCAGCGGTCTCTTGGCTGCACCCGTTTCGATATGTTCTCACAGACGTGCGGTGCACTGGCGAAATATGCCAGATGCTCAAATATACGCGTGCTGTTTTTACACTCGCTTTAAAAACATCACGCGTTGGGCAAAAGATCTCTGAGCCTGAAGATGGACACGCTGATGTTCAACTCACGCAACCGTGTATAAATGTACCTGTGCTTCAATCACCGCCTCTCTCAGTCGTCCAACCCAGGAGCTGTTCTTGCGAAATATGAAACTCGAAAATCGTCTCGCGTCCGTAGCTGGCACTGCAGGCACAGTGGTCAGATCGCAGTAGTTCTGCAACATGGTTGGTGTTTGCAATTGATTGGCAAGTCATATATTGGGTTCATATCAAACTTTCGTGGTCGGTCTGCTCCACGAGCTTGCGTTCGTCAGCTGACCTTTTGAGAGCCAGCGTTCGGCTGTTCTCAGAAATCAGCTGACAAAGAACTTGCCTTGTCAGCTGGTAGATGTCGAAACTACAGGTACAAGGCCGGTCTCACATAGCACGCGGGGTAGCGGGTTAGCGGATTAGCGGGCGAGATGCGCCCGCTTTTTGCTCTCACAACCTAAAAAGCAGATTAGCGGGTTGCGGGTTAGCGGGCGAGCGAAACTTCTCGCCCGCTAACCCGCTAATCCGCTCCCGCGTGTGCTCTCACAATGTCATGTAAATTCGCGGGTTAGCGGGTTAGCGGGTCCGCTAATCCGCTTTTTACGATTAGGACTGGTTCTAATTTTTTGCGGGTTAGCAATGGAGGCGCATGTTTAGAAGCTTATAATTTGTTTCCAAAACATGATCAGAGCATTAAACTGTGCTCCCGTAGGTAATGAAACATGCTGTTTTCACTGAAAACATTTTTGTAACTGATGGACGCTTAGAAACAGTCATTCCTGTCATTATCTGTCAATTTTCGTGTCCAGGTTCGACCGATGAATGATTATCAGCATATTTCTAAGAATTTATTATGAAAATAAGCAAAAGAACGGAAGTTGCCGTTGAAGAACCGAAGAACCTTGATACAGCAGGGGGTTATTATTTGAACCCTGCTGGATTATTTTTAGCTGAAAATGTTTTGTGAGAATCACTAATAGCACAGTGGTTAAGAGTGACTGAACGTGAAAATCAGGATTGATTTGATGAATTCTTATATGATCATTGTGCGACCAAAACCAGAGGCACGGCCAGTACTGTGGCTGTGGAGCTTTATCGGACAACATGGCGGAGGGGCGTTATTCTGTGTTTTGTGCCGGGCGATTGGACAAAGCAAGACCACTATGAGCAAGTGAAAAAGAACAACGCCCGTGCGCCTTTGTGTGTCATCCTGTTCTTCTGGGTAGCAAATTGTTCCATAAGTTACATACCATACTTAAGTACCATGTACATAGTTCCAGAGAACTTGGGCAAACGGATATAAATAAAATAAATACTGGTAAATTAAAGAAAATGGATAACCAGAGTTTCACCCGCATTTCTGCCTGGGTTGCGGATTAGCGGATTAGCGGGTTAGCGGATTAGCGGGCGGCTTATAGGCAGACCCGCTAACCCGCTTTTCCAATTTTGCATGTGAGAGCAAAAGCGGGCGTGAAAAGCGGGTCCGCTAATCCGCTACCCGCTAACCCGCTAATCCGCTAACCCGCTAACCCGCTACATTGTGAGACCGGCCAGGTCCACAGTGCACCACCCACCTGTATGTACCAGGATGCCTTTCCAATAGACGCAGCCCAAATATAATTGCCAGTTTGCACCAGCTGGATGGCTCGTGTGGCGTTAGGCTCATAAATAACCTGCAAAACTGAATGTTTCATTCGCTAATTCAATTTATCCGCAGTGTGTTGTTAGTAGAAAGACGCTGCTGTTTCACGAAATTTTAAGACCTGATTTCCCACAGCCTGACGCAGCGTCCTGAAGAATTCGGTTTCTGAATGGCGAATCTCGAGCGCGTACCAGAGCCCTGCAAAGGATTCAAAATAACTAGGTAACACGCCCGTGAATTTCGAATAATAACATTGTATTCATGTTGTTGTGTGTCTTTGAGAGACGAACAGCACCAAATCACAATACACAGAATATATTGCCGAATTTTCGACACTCAATAGTGTCCTCGTCAGGGCTAAAATCAACAAAAAGAGAGATAGGAACCGGTTGTCACAAGAATTCGGCAATATATTCTGTGTATTGTGATTTGGTGCTGTTCATCTCTCAAAGACACACAACAACATGATTGCATTACGGCACTGCCATCCCGGCAACATCAAAGAAATAACATTGTAATAATGTGTGACATTGTGGGCCGCAACCGAACCCACGCATGAACCTTCTGAGACAGGGAGAATTAAAAAGGACCAAACCTGGATTTTCCATCACCAAACGAAGCCTTGCAGCGCTCAAAAGCTGTACAACTTGACGCAACGAGTCAAACGGCTGGGGTCGCGTTGGGATCAGTAGCGATGTGCTCAGACAACCCTGATGTAGAAAGGAAATATCAGGCAAGTGAGTCTGACACATTTGGGGACACCAATTGTCTATGGGTGGTTGACATGAGCGCAGCGTTGGGGTGTGCGGCATGCTGTCGTCAACCTATAGTTTAACTCGACCATCCTTGCCCCAACCAAAGCTTTCGATTTCAAGTATCAAACCTGAAACAGACTGAGCACGATGGCAGCCATCAGCCCCAGCATACAAAACAACGCGTTCGAGCCCTTCGCTTTCGATCGACCTGCAAAATCATACGTTTGCCCGATTGGTAATGTATATGAAACGTTCTTCCTTCGTGTAACAAATGCTGTGCTCATAAAATTGCGAATTATAAAAAATTATCTCGCTGGGCACGTGCTATACCTTGAATCAAAGCCGGTTGATTGATCAAAAGACGAAAACAATTCCAGGCGATGCGAGTGCGTGACAGCCACGGGTTACGGTGGTTTTGATTTGTGTCGACTAACGGTGTGGTGGAGGACGGGGTCAGCTGAAGCTGATAATTTCATAGATGTTACACGTTAGAAAATACTGAAACTAAAAGTTACATGTGTATGCACGGCAGAAAAATCCCGCACAATCGAAAAGTGGAGCTGCCTTGGTCACGTGACTTTCGTTTGAAAACCTTGCAGCAGCAGTCATATCATTGCCAGCGCTGTTGCCCATGTTTATCGAACTGGTCACAACAAATCTCGAAATGCACTAAATATGCGGCGTTCGGCAATTTTGAACATTAGTGTGACCATCGCAACATGCAGCACACACTGACCGTCAGAAGTCTCATGATCTCATGGTATACTATACACACCTGTTTATCCAACACAGCACTGGCCAAGCACATGCCACCAACAACCAACACGAACATGAGACCGATGCTCAGCCAAACGTTTGTGTCGAACACACGATAGACGAGATTGATTGATTCAATGAAGGAGGGCTGCGCGCGAAGTACCACGAACACAGGGATGGTCTGGAAACTGATTGACAAAACTCACTGACGGGGCAATGATTACAACTATACTGTACATGTACGCCCTGAGCTGTCGAAGCACACAGATTATCCAGACGCGTTTCCACAAGCCTTAGTGTTTCACGCAACCGTATGAGATCAGCTCGTGTGTGGGGAGGGGATTGCGTAGACACCTGCCTGATGGTGCATTCGCACTGACGACGACCAGGCGTTCCAACTGTGAACGCAGGTCAAGGCATGCAATCCTGTGCACGAACATGACATGTGGCTACATTCTGATGGCCGATCGGTATATGATCAGTGTGAATGCATCGGAGATGGTCATTCAGTCTCACACAGGTACATAGTACCTCTTCGACTGGGTACGTGTAGTCGAGCACTTCCATACGCGTGTTTGTCCAAACGTAGCTGGACGCGACCGTGTCAAGGCTGCCATTCAGGATCATACCAACGATGCCTGCAAGTGCCGCATGGCTTTGGTCGTCGAATAATCTACTGAGAATTTTTTTGGCACCGTGGGAAAACTCATGTATACCGGATGAAATGGTACGCGTGCCTGTGCGTGCGACAAAAGCTTGCTGGTGTAAACAATTGGCAAGAAGGTCGAAATAACTTTGCGCCTTAGCTTGGCGTGCGCGGCCTAGGCTTGTACGAGGAAGTTGCGTGGGCACGTGATTGTACGCCGACTTCTACTTTCAGTCTAAAATTACACCCGGCATTCTGTAGGTTATTTGTGCCCTAGAATTACACAGTGCACGAGCAATGCACCACTATTCGAAAATCGAAATTCACCAAAGCCGGTGTCAATCTTGGTAATTTGGCAAGCCGATTTCCATGCAAAAAAATCAGATCCGATCCGATCACCAACTTTAACAAAAATGCTTCAATCACTGTATGATCCAACCATTCCAGCCGCCATCCAGCCTCTTGCTGCCCCATTCTACATTGTGCACATCGACAAGGGTGTACGGTAGTCGGGCCAGGTCGAGAACATGACCCAGCACCTCGGCGTTCGCACCTGAAGTGTCAGTCACTTCTGTCAGTCAAACGCGAATAGTTTATTAAATGACATGACAACAAACTCTCTATGTCCCGCTTATTTTAAGGCTTGTCGTTTGATGAAAACGACTGAGATTAAAGGGTGTGCCTAACGTCTCTTAACCCCATGTTTTGTGAGGTGCAATCGAAAGATGACCTCGACAGCCCGCCGTGTGCAAAAAACCGCGTCTTGTAGCCCGCTAAATCGCGAAATCTTGAGGGTTACTTTTCGAATTAAATCAATTTCCGGACACAAAACTCCAGGCGCTTTTGAATGGGCGCTACTCACGTTTGGCGTTTTTCTGCTGAAACATTGCATGTTTAAGCGCGGCTCAGCGGCCTATACAATGCACGTAAACGCTCAACACACACCGCTCTGGCTTCTGGCTTGACTGTGGACACAATGAATGTTTCATTTAACACATAGAAGCTGGTTTGTGTGTGTTTCGTTTCGTAGCTCTTTTCCGTCTTCTCAGTCTGAATTTTGTGTCCGGAAATTGATTTTATTCGAAAAGTAACCCTCAAGATTTCGCGATTTAGCGAGTTAGAAGACGCGGTTTTTTGCACACGGCGGCCTTTCGGGGGCATCTTTCAATTCCACCCAAAAAAACATGGGGTTAGGAGACGTTAGACACACCCTTTAAGCCTAACAAAAGTATATGATATGGCTGGCACCTGGTACACGACAATGTTTGGATGGTAAAAGCGAGTGAAGTGCACATGCGAACAGCCACGGTGGGTCACTGCGCACACCGACACGCAACGACATGTATAGGTATACTTATCGATGGCTGGGTGGGTGATGTTTCACAAGGTGAGATACAGTATATACGAGTCTATACACGGTACGGTGCGGCCACAGCGCGCGTGGCGCAAAAGGAAATTTTAACGAAAGAAGTAAAAGCAAAGCCCGTCTTTAGCAGAAATTTTTACTGCTTGGTTTTGTAATGGGCCACTTCAACCTCTAAGGTGGAACGAAATAGCTTTCATAAAAACGCTTACCCTTTCGTTTGTTTGTCTCATGTATCAAGTTACAGTCCCCAAACAACCCAAAGGAGTATCATGCCTTATGTTGCTGATACGTAAGGTTTCTTTCTTTTGCGTGCTTTTGAAGGACGAATTGGCTGCACAGCATCGAGACCATAAGCACATGCAATCGGTGTATCGCTGTCAGGGCTCCGATTCTGAACGCAAAATGCATTCCGGCAAGTATTCCTAGGCGGTCCATGCGTATGGTCAATCCATCGGCTCATGGCATTTTTTATACACACAGCGCATGCGGCAGCACAGGTGGCCGGGCAATTGAGCAAGACCAGTTTGAGCAAGACCACTTTGAGCAAGAAAAAAAGAGCAGAGCCAAAAGAGCAATGCCCAAATAAGGGCAAGACCAAAAGGGCAAAGCCCAAATAAGAGCAAGACCAAAAGGGCAAAGCCCAAATAAGAGCAAGACCAAAAGGGCAAGACCAAAAGGGCAATACCAAAAGGGCGATACCAAAAGGGCAATACCAAAAGGGCAATACCAAAAGGGCAAGACCAAAAGGGCAATACCAAAAGGGCAAGACCAAAAGGGCAATACCAAAAGGGCAAGACCAAAAGGGCAAGACCAAAAGGGCAAAGTCCAATTATCGCATTACAATTATTTTGTAGCGTTTTAGTATAGCATTTAGCATTACATTTTGCTGTCACCTTACAAGATCAGAAATAAATCATAGCTTTCTTGGGTCACTTGTATCCTTGTGAGCTGTGTCTTCGTGAGTTGACTTATTTTTCTTGGTAGCAAATATTTTGCCACAGTGCTGCAAATGACATAGTTGACTCCAAGTTTCACCGTGCAGAAATGCACACAGGCACCTGCAAAACTGCGAATGTCAAAATGCTGATGTCACCGCTGACCTGGCAACACAACATGTCGAAACAGTGTCTGAAATAATCAGACGGCATATCTTCACGCTTCATTTTGTGCTGCGTGGCCCAGTGGTACGGCCTGTTTCGATTTCCACATTTCTTCTTGCACTTGGTGTTTGTGTCCGGCAGCGTGTATTCACATTCTGAATTAAAGAATAAAAAATCGCCATCATTAAATAATGCTTCAGTTTAATGACATCACACCTCTTTCAAGGGTATGCGGTTTGTTACGCTTCTTGCCACGTGCTGCTGTGTCACTGTGTGAATTGTGCTTTCCTTGAATATCAACGTTGACACGTTGCATGACATATTCCTGTGAATATCGTGGGGTGATCCGTGATCACCGCTTCAATGAAAAGCAGTATGTGATTTTTAACAGTATACGTAGGTTACCATCATTGTTGCGTATTTGCTCATAAGCGATGCCCACTGAGCAGGTGTGTTCACACCAAACCTCGTCCGCTCAGCTGATGTTTTTGCATTGGCTAGAATGCCGGATAGAATCGCACAGACGCGCGGTATCCACGGCCACAGCTTTCCCTCTCGTTTATCCTGCGATATGAGGAAACATGCGGCTACTGTATTAAGTCAATGTAAAAATTAATATTACCGTTACAAAGTCCAAATATTTCTCGACAAACCACGCTACATAAAGTGGAAAATCGTGCACCACTGGTGAGTTCTGATTGTTCCAATGCACTCGCTGCATTTCCACAACTCTGATAAAGACGTTATAAATGCAAATGGACTCAATTTTATCAGTCAATCACTAAATTTATAGTCATATCGTTACTGCCTAACATGGAACAGTAACTGACAAATGGTGCACAAACGTACTGAGAATGGGTGTCCAAGAAAGGTGGGCAGTAGAAGTTCCCACCCACTTAGGCTTAGACTTGCCAACACCCAGGCTCAGTTTGCTTTTTTGGTCTCGCTTCAGCTTGGGATCTCAGAGGGCTTGCTTATACTTTCCCTGCTCCATTTTCTATGTTGCGTCGCACTCTGACAGGCATCAGCGCGCGTGCTGCTTACGCAGCTGGCTACGCGTCCGGCGGATCAAGTTGTGCGACGCAAGGAAATCTACAGACTGGTGCAGAACAACCTCGACGCGGCCTGGAACGAGTTGGACAACAGTCACGATGCCGACAGAATCAACGTGTTCTTGGATCGCGCGCAACACCTGATCGCTTGTTCCAAGAATGGCAGTATGGCCGGTCTGTAAGTCGATTATGCCCTGTATTGGTCTGAATAATGCGTGGTCTCGGAGTGCATTATTATTTGATTGGGTCTCTGAGTGGCGTGTTTCTGTCAATGTCATTATGCTTTCTTTTGTTGAAATTATTTTTTTATTTCTTCTCCCGGTGTAATCAACAATTATTTTGCAAAGTATATGTCGGTACGTAGCACCAAGGCGGTCACATATTATTCATTTTTGTTGTTTTTGAACATGTTTACTGTCGTGCATTATTTCCGAGTGTAGTTTTGCAGCTCGCATTGTTTCTCTGGTCTAGCCAAATTTTTATGCAGTCGAAAGGTGTCTAAAGGCCCCGTTCTCTGATGAGTCCAGAAATTAATCGTTTCTTTCTTTGTTCTGAAACTGCTTGTAGTTCGTTGTTGTTTGCAGTTATATCAAGGTTTATCGGAACACTTTGCTTTGGGTTTGATTTCTCTATCGTTAATCAAAAATGCCGTGTCGACTCAACTTTCTGCAATATTTACGTTATTTGTTTCCGTGCTTCTCGTTAATCATGCAGAGAACTGTAACATAGTGCTCTGGTTACCGCTTTTGTCTTTTAATGACCGGTCAGTACATTTCTTGCTACAGTACACCAAAAAAACAATTAATTTCTTCCGGTTTTGAGTTGGGTGTATCTCATGGATCATGTGTGTCTCTGAGTGGTTGTGGTTCATAATCCAATTATCTGCGTTATCTGCTTTTCGTCTCATCTGATTCAATAACTTTTGTTGATTTTAGTGTGTTCTGTTGTGCAACGTTTAGTGTAAACGAAAATCTGTTCGTTTTTGTGCATGATATTACTCAAGTGAATAAATTTATTAAGCATTGATTGACATCTGATAACGTATGGTTAGCTTGAAGCAATGTATTGCACGCATGAGAAACAAAATTCAAAATGCAGAGTGCTAACAAACAAGGTTAATTTTACACACAAAACGCTACAAACATATGTGGAATCAAGGTCCAATTGCCTGAACACATGTGAAACAAAATTCAAAATACAGAAAATGCAGAGTGCTAAAAGAAAAATAAAAAACAAGGTGAATTTTTCATACTAAAACACTATAAATATAATGTGGATCAAGGTGCAATTGCCTGAACAACGTGTTGTAATGCGATAATTGGACTTTGCCCTTTTGGTCTTGCCCTTTTGGTATTGCCCTTTTGGTCTTGCCCTTTTGGTATTGCCCTTTTGGTATTGCCCTTTTGGTATTGCCCTTTTGGTCTTGCTCTTATTTGGGCTTTGCCCTTTTGGTCTTGCTCTTATTTGGGCTTTGCCCTTTTGGTCTTGCCCTTATTTGGACTTTGCCCTTTTTGCTCTGCTCTTTTTCACTTGCTCAAAGTGGTCTTGCTCAAACTGGTCTTGCTCAATTGCCCGTGAGCCGCAGCACATGCCTATTTCTAAACAAAATGTACACTTTGAGCGAGCGTCATATTTTGATGACCGCTTTTTAATTTATCCGGTTTTCATTTGCTGCTTGACATAACACTTTTCTGCACAGTTGCACAATTTGGGGATGTTTCAACGGATAACTGCAGAGAATAGATGCATTCATTGACGGCAGTAATGTAGCATGCAGCCTGTGTGTGCGAGTGCCATGAACTGGTGGAATGCCTATACTAATGTATGTACATGTAGTGATGTTTCATAGCCATAATGGAGCCCTCAGCCCAGCGTGAAATCTTCAAAACACCGTGTCCGAGGAGTCATGTCTGAATAAGGTCTGCTCTCTGCTGAACCTAAAATGTTGATGTGAACATGTTGAGAAATGTCAAGGCCATATTTTGTACCGGCAGCGTTTCAACAAATTATTATTGTTCACACGACTTAGATCTCGGCCAAAGTCAACCAAACATATACCAATATTATTATCATGCGCGCATTGCAGCAAACAACATCAAAGCGGGCAGGTTCACGTTACCACGTGATGATACCCTTAGAACCTGAACAAACTTGACGCTTCTGCATTTTAATGACGGACACAAAAACGTGTTGGTGCAGTTCACATGCAACAAGTTGATCGGCATTTATTGGGTATGACTTCGTTGGTATAGTTCTGCCTGTTTCTCCCTATCAAGGACCCAAGAACGTGATAATCGTCTTTGGGTGTATCAATATCCTGATGTAAATCAAAATTTGGTTTTGGTTTTATGCGCGTTACAAACGCAACCTAACGGTGTGATCATTGGGTTGCAATGATCATGTTCACGCGTTTTTGCGTAACCAAGGATGCCGTGTGTTCTTTCAATTATAATTTTAACGGATTATAGTTCTTACTGCCGCAGTTCTGTGTGGTAACCAGTAGTGGGTAATTTTCTTCGTATCCAATGCTTGTTATCCGGGATTCCCGTGTACAATACAACACAAGTTTTAAGTTTTTGTGGTGGATAAACTATTGGTTATGCGCGTTACCCAACCTTTTACGTTTCAGTTAAAAAGTTCGACAGTTTACCAACGAATACGCCAGGTCAAGAAGATGCACAGTGCTCCAATCCTATGGTTGTGATCCGTCGTTTATCCGTCCTGTTGCTCTCAACCGCATTCACCTTGATCCTGTTGATTCGAGACCCATTCGATAGATTACCATTGATCCTGATCAATGCCGATCATCGATCAGCACATTCAATGCTGAATCAAGTCGACTGTTCGCTCTTATTCGCTAACGATACAGTTGAAATCAACAAATGGAAACAATACCACGAGCCTGTGACTGACACAAATTTCACAAGTAACTGCCATCAATTCGATCACTTGCTGAAACATCATCTAATCACCACACCAATCGAACGATCACTTCCATTGGCCTATTCAATCCTAGCGCATCGTGATGTTTCACACGTGGCCGGTCTACTCTCTATGATCTGGCACCCTAACAACGTCTATTGTATTCACATTGATCGCAAGTCACTGGGTCTCTGGCGTAGAACGCAAGCGCTAACCAAATGTTTCAACAATGTTTTTCTGACGAATAAAACAGAAAATGTCTACTGGGCCGGATTCCCGATCCTGCGCGCCACACTTAATTGCCTCGAGGACCTCTCGAATTCGACTGTCCGATGGAAGTACTTTATCAATCTATCGGCTCAAGATGTGCCGCTGCATTCTAACAGAAAATTGGTGGGGATTTTGACAACTTTGAATGGATCGAGCGCCATGGAGATGATGGAGGAGACCAATCATGACAGGTATGCACTTCAAAATATTGGTGCCACGAGTTGCTCGCCTGTTTCGCACTGGCAGATCAGGCCATCGTTAGGCTGCGATTAGATAAATGCGGAATGGCAAGTTTCTGCATTCCGCATTCCGCGTTTATCTGCACACCTTTGCGGAATTTTGAATGCAAGTAAATTTCTGCTTTTGGTCAAACATCTCAGTTACTGTTTGCGTTAACACGCAACATTTGAGGTCAGCACGCTGGAAGTTGTCATCGTCACCCAAGCGCGCACCATTCCGCAAAGGTGAGCAGATAAACGCGGAATGCGGAATGCAGAAATTATCCATTCCACAATTATCTGCTCACCAATTTCCACATTCCGCGTTTATCTGCTCACAGCCTTAGTGCGCTTCCACCATGATGTCCACGTGACCCTCAAACACAAGGCAGCTGATTCAACCCTTGTTGTAAATCTGACTGCGTTTTTGTACTGATATTGAAGATAGTGTAGACGTCTCAATATAACTTCCTGTTCGTTGCAATGCATTGTTCACAACAAAAGGTACTCGTACCACTACGAGTTGCGCTACGATCGGCTTGGCCATCCTGCGCGTCACTACAGGACTAATCGTAAGAAGGGACCACCGCCGCACAACATCACAATCTACAAGGGCAATGTTGCTGTTGTGCTCGTAAGTGTGTCTGTAAAATAAGGTGTCTTTCTCAGTTTGAATAAGAAGAACAATGTAAATATTGCATGCTTTTCGATATTCGGTTCACCTTTTTCAATCGGGTTTCCCAGACTGGTCCTGCCCCAGGTCATCGTTAGTGCGAATTCACCAGATGGCCTCGTTACCACCAAACATGCCGCACGCAAAGCGCAATTTCAGTGCACTGACCAGCCAGCTGGCTGATGTTTCACACTTGCAGCATCGTTCCTTTACTGACTGGCTGTTGTCAAGTGCCATTGCGTCTGACATGCTGTCGTGGCTGAGTGACACCGACATGCCTGATGAACACTTTTGGCCCACACTGTACGAGTATCACAATGCTGGTCAGCCAGTTGTGCAGAGGTATGTAAGCTTTTGTTCAAGCAGCATTTTTCCTGCTGTATTTACCATAGTCGCCATGATAGCGTGTGCCACCAAGCAGGCTGATGTTTCAATAATGTGAAACTTAACCAAGCACTGCTAAGTTGATATATGTGCGTACATATGCGTCATTTGTACTGCATTTTCTTGAAAATTACCATAGTTGGCAACTTTCCAGGTATTCAACAGTCTATACATTCCACGCAGACTCTGTGTTCTTCAGAAACAGATTAAAAAGGACAACTAAATATAGTCCGTCCACCAGCTCATGGCACTTTGTGTTGCTGCTGGCTGGTTTGTTCCCTTCCTCCACGTTCTAATGAAAGAGAAATTGAGTGTGACCGATTCTGCAAAAAAACTAAAAAAATAATAAAATGTGTCGAAAAAGATTGAATTCGATCAAATTTAAAATTAAATTAAGTTAAAATCGATCAAATACGTCGATTTCATAAAAACCGCAGCTTAGGAGCAAAAATAATTTTTTTCGGAAACTCAATTTCTCTTTCATTAGAACGTGGAGGAAGGGAACAAACCAGCCAGCAGCAACACAAAGTGCCATGAGCTGGTGGACGGACTATACATTGGTGTGCAACTCACATTGCAGTCACGTCCCTCGTTATGCCTTGTGGAAACATCACGACAACGCCGCCGCAAGACAGCAATCAGCCAATCAACGCAGTTCGCGCCATTCACATTCAAATTCAATTTGTGGCGGTAAATACATCCGCGACGTCTGTGTATTTGGCGTATCGGATCTGAGCGCACTGGTGCAACAATCCAACAAATATTTGTTTGTCAACAAGCTCTACATGGGCTTCCAATCGGCAGCCTATCATTGCATGAAACAGAGAATGGAATTAAGTAGCTATAATTCAGGATAATTGTAATCGTACACTTCGTCAGAAAGTGTGCCTAACCTAGTGTATTCTATGTGCTCATACCCAGAGTTTATGCTCAATTTTTTGGTTAGTCACACAGCCCTGATTCATTTCGATATATAATTATATCTCTGAAAGATGTTTTCTGATTTTCCCTGTTTGTGTTTTTGGTCTTTTCTGCATGTGGTCACCATTTCGTTGTTTATCAGTTGCATTGATGAAAGAATTTGACATTGATCACATAAAAGACCAACTACATACATAATGTTTCGGAAGAGAGAGCGAATATCAAACGGTGAGTACGGATATGAACATTATGTATAGCACCTAGAAACATTTCCTGTGCACAATGCCGGGTCCACTTTCGTCGTATTCTTGCCGGGTGATCCACATTTGTTGGAAGGTGGACAACGAGCCAAGGATGGACCCACCGATCCACACCGAATACTTGCGTTCCGGCGGCGCTATGATCTTGATCTTCATGCTCGACGGCGCCAATTGAGTCAACTCCTGCCCATGTGATTGTTTATATAGTCACTTGCGAAACATCAGCGAACCCGCCGTCATAAGGAGACTCTCTACTGAGTGAACATTTTTGAATGATGTTTCAGTCACAAATCTACCAAGTTTTAACTACATATTACTCTCGACTTTGAGTATTCTTTGCAGTAACGCAGTGTTGAAAGGGACGCATTCAGATCATGTCACCATGATGAAACAGACAGGCTAAAAACTGTACCAATCTACATAATACCTTTTGCATTCTGTCAGCAATGCCCGGGAACATACTGCAGCCCCCAGATAGGACAACATTCGAATACAGATCCTTGCGAATATCCAGATCGCATTTCATGATCGAATTGAATGTCGTCTCGTGAATGCCGCTGGATTCGCTACCTATAAACGCCGGCTGAAACATCACCTCGGGACAACGGAATCGTTCGTTACCGATCGTGATCACCTGAATTAACAAGGTGACTGTATACACTGGTGCCTGATTCACCTTGACAATCAGGCGACCCAACCTGTCCATCAGGCAATTCGTAGGATTTCTCCAGCGACGAGCTGCTCATCGAGGTCGACATTTCTTCCTCAAAGTCTAACGCCACATAACAGAGCTTCTCCTTGATGTCGCGCACTATTTCACGTTCCGCTGAAACATCAATGTGAAGCTGTGTGTCAGTCAGATTTAGTAAGCTGATTGAGTTCGTGCATAAGTGCTTATACGCCGACAGTTATGTTAAGCCTGTTGCATAATCTTAAGCCTGCCCTTAAGCCTGACAATTATTATGACTCCATTTCTAACCAGTGGTTGTGAATGTGTATCCGCGTTCAGTCAATATTTTCATCAGGTAGTCCGTCAAGTCCCTTCCAGCCATGTCCAATCGCAATATGGCATGCGGCAGGGCGTAACCCTCATAGATGGGCACCACGTGCGTCACGCCGTCCCCTGAATTAGAAAGGTGTAGGTATGAAAAGTCCAGTCTCGGATAAAATATTGAAGTTCCAAGTTGCCCTTTGTTATGGTGAAGTGATCGGGACCCGGAATTTTTTTGTCACTATACAAAGAGTACTCACTATTGGTACATAGGAAACTAACAAGTTGAGGACCAAAAATGTGGGTCAAACTACCGTGAATAAAACGAGACTGTAGAGAGGTATGCTGAAGCCCAACGAATACTGTATATCGGTTGCTACGCTGACACGCACTACACCAATACTCAACAAAACAACATGACCAACCAGTGTCCAACACAATACCGGTGGTGCGACCACTTGCGTACAACGACAGCACTGCCTGGATGTGGATGTAAGCCGCCGGGGAGTTGAATGTTTCGAACATGATCTGGAACCATATTTCTTTAAACAGCATTTTTTTATTTTTCAATTTTTATCAAAATCAAAATCTAACCTGAATCATTTTCTCGCGATT
Source organism: Rhynchonema sp. JSB1_4 (assembly GCA_030248065.1). Classification (NCBI taxonomy): domain Eukaryota; kingdom Metazoa; phylum Nematoda; class Chromadorea; order Monhysterida; family Xyalidae; genus Rhynchonema; species Rhynchonema sp. JSB1_4. Next base: position 28,497 of record JASAMV010002356.1, on the reverse strand, counting down.
CATTTTCGGGTTCAGCGGTGCCTCTGTCAGCAATATTGGATGTTCTTCGGGTGCGACACGCAGTTCATTGTAGAATGTGTGATGCCTAAAACGTCATCACCTTGATAACTCAGGCACCGTTAGTCTGATGTTTCACGTACACCAACCATATTTTCTCCATATCATCCCAATTGGTGACGATTCCGTGTTCGATCGGGTATTTCAATGTGAGAATGCCACGTTTCGATTGGGCCTCATCACCGACGTAAGCGTCTTTCTGGCCCATTCCAACCATCACACCCTGCAGCACGTAAGCTAATGTTTCACAACACTTCAGCACACTGAATGGTTATGATCTTTCGCAGTCGCGGACGATGCACCAAGTCGTCGTCAGTGCAAATGTACCAGATGGTCATCACATGAGACCGCAAAAGGACACACTTGCTGCTTTCTGAGTACGGCAAATGCTTGAAACATCACCTGATGTCTGGGTCGTCCCACCAATGAAGGGAAGACAGCCCTGGGCGCATCGTCCCCTGCGAATCCAGCCTTGCACATGCCCGAACCATTGTCGATCACCAACGCTGCGATCTCGGAGTCCATGCCTTAGCAGATTTCTATTTTGTTTCCGGATTCACTCGAAGAGTTTTGATCAGGGCAGACAATGCAATGACAACGAGAAACAATAGAAATATATGCGGTAGAGAATGCTTAGTCAGCATCTGGAGGCTGATTTTATAGCTGCAGCTGATAAGCGATCCGATTCTTGGAATCGACTCTTATCACCCCACCTTGTTCACGTCATCGCATAAATAACTCCCGGTTGTTGCCCCTTTAATTTTAGCTGCTTGTTATTGTTGTTTGGTAGACAGCAGTGTTCGAACGGGATCCCGATCCCGATCCCGATCCCGGGATCCCGGCCCCTTTTTCTGATCCCGATCCCGATCCCGATCCCGTCATTTTGAAAAAGACAATCCCGATCCCGATCCCGATCCCGCCCAAAAAAGTACCGGGATCGGGATTAAGTTTTGAGAACAAAAAGTAAAAATTTATGCAATCGTAATTCGACAAGCTGTTGTAAGGGCGCGGCCATGCAAACGCGGGCGCGGGTCGCGGGTCAGAAAAATATTGTATATGTCCAACAATCGCCCCGCGATTTCATGGCCGCACTTGCGGGTTGCGGTTTGCGAGTCACTTGAAACATTTGTTTGGCTGCAACAGACAAAACTTAACCCATCAGCGTCGAACGAACGTCGCAGACTGCCGTAGCACAGCGCTGATTGGTTCATTTTTGTGTGTAATGGCTAAATAATGTTTCAAGTGACCCGCAAACAGCGTCCCGCAAGTGCGGCCATGCAAACGCGGGGCGATTGTTGGACATATACAACATTTTTCTGACCCGCGACCCGCGCCCGCGTTTGCATGGCCGCGCCCTAAGAGGTGCTCGACGGCTGATTCCGAGTGTGATGAAACCGCAAGCACCACCAATCAACAAGCCCAGCTAGAACTGAACGGTTACACAAAGTTGCATCGAACAAAGGGACTCAGTTTTGAGGAAATGTTGTCATGGTGGGCAACAAATGAGACAAAGTTTCCGCGTCTGGCACGTCTAGCTTTCAAATATCTAAGCGCTCCGCGGGCCGCCTACGAACGTGCCTTTTGAACAGCTCTTTTCCAGTGCAGCTGATTTGTTTGATGACAAAAGATACTGCTTGAAACCAGAAAATGGTGAAATGCTTGTCTTTTTGTCAATGGCTTTGCTATTGATCGACTACAGTTATGATCTTTGAACTAACTTCTCCGTCATCAGCTATTATCGATTTTCAATCGGCTTTAATCACTGTTCCGGGTGTTTATCCATGTGTGATAAACATGTTTCATGGTTGTCTGTGACATTAACTTGCATCTTATGCATAAAATGATAAAAACCATTGCTTTTGGACTATCTGGTCAATCCCGATCCCGATCCCGGGATCCCGGGTTTTCAAAACCGGGATCCCGATCCCGATCCCGATCCCGACACTTTTTTGATCCCAATCCCGATCCCGATCCCGGGATTAAAAATGAATCCCGTTCGAACACTGGTAGACAGTGCTATAGGGTGATCTTGAACCTGATTTTGCAAGCAAGCTGGGGAATTTGCACTGGAAGAGTCCCATAAAAACATGTCCCAAGGTGCCTATGAATTCATCATGTCACCACAGTGCATAAAATGTCAGACCTGTGTTGAGACAAAAAGTTATTTCACCTTGATGTTATCACCCCAAACGCTGATAAGACAGGTGCGGCCACACAAGGTTACTGACATCTTTTGTATTGTCGTGTGGTGCATACCAGACACGTGAGACTCATATTTTGAAGTGTCATAGATCATTTTTAGCCACAACAAACATGCAGCAATGTTATGACGGTACCCAAGTTGTTGAAACATCATAAAACAGGGCGGACTGTAATCGGCGTACCTTGTCAGCGTAATGCTACGTGTTCAGAGTCAGAGTTTGTGATTCCAGGAACTCGTCAGTTAATCGCGTCTACGTCGCTCCCAGTTTTTTTTGGGAAGTCCAGTCACCAAAAATGTAGTTTTCACCTGAATGACTTGCAAAAACATTTGAGTGCCTTTAACAATACAATTCTGCGCTTAGTCTGAGCTGAAGTTTATGAACTGCGATGAATATTTTCAGGCTGGCTGCCATAAACAATCACAGACTACCTAAACTATCCAAAATAGCGCAACAATATGTCGGACGCCGGGGAAGAAATAGCAGCAGTTGTGATCGACAATGGTTCGGGCATGTGCAAGGCTGGATTCGCCGGGGACGATGCGCCCAGGGCTGTCTTCCCGTCGATTGTTGGACGACCCAGACATCAGGTGATGTTTCAAATTGTATGTTGTGAATCATAAATTCGTTGTCGTGTGTTGTAGCATACACCACGTGCTACAAGTATAGGGCACTGCTCGCTATCTGAGCCGAAGAGATTGGCTAGGGGACTGGGTTGTCCCCATGCGGGCCCGAAAAAGCACACGACACGCAGCTGACTGGGGCTACTCACAGACGTTATCGCATGTCAATTCACGAGCTATGTTTATACACTGAAGCAAAATGTGATTTTCACTGCGAAATGGCTTTGTTTTCAGGGTGTGATGGTTGGTATGGGCCAGAAGGATACCTATGTCGGTGATGAGGCCCAATCGAAACGTGGCATCCTCACATTGAAATACCCGATCGAACACGGAATAGTCACCAATTGGGATGATATGGAGAAAATATGGTTGGTAATGTTGATTGTATGAATGTGAATATGTAACGTCAGACGTTTGATCATATTGCCTGAACGATCAAGGTAACAGAACATCAGACTTTACCTTGCCTGACTCATCATGGCCACTGCTCGCTCCTGATGTTTCAGGCATCACACATTCTACAACGAACTGCGTGTTGCTCCCGAAGAACACCCAGTGCTGCTGACAGAGGCACCGCTGAATCCCAAGTCAAACCGCGAGAAAATGACCCAGGTTCGGGTTTGTTTATTCCATCCATAAATCTCAATTTGTCGGTTGAGCTTTCCTTTCTAGATCATGTTCGAGACATTCAACACCCCAGCCATGTACGTTGCCATCCAAGCTGTGCTATCGTTGTACGCCAGTGGTCGCACCACTGGTATCGTACTTGACATGGGTAGGTACGATTTGTGTTTTGAGGTTGCGGGTCCACAAGGTCGAGCGAGTTATGAAAGTTTCAGGCACCACAAAGAGCCGTGATTAACGGCAGGTCGGGAACCAAACTTCTGTAGTCGGTACAAAGAGGGTGCAGGTGCACTATAGCTGAACTTCAATGACCAAATAATGAAACATCACCAATATTCACATGCACAGGCGATGGCGTGTCACACACCGTGCCCATCTACGAGGGATACGCGATGCCCCACGCTATTCATCGTGTGGATCTGGCTGGAAGGGATTTGACGGACTATTTGATGAAAATATTGACTGAGAGAGGATACACGTTCACTACGACCGGTTGGTGTTGACAAGCTATATAGTTTGAAAGGATCACTACAACCAGCTCTGCTGATGTTTCAGCCGAACGTGAAATAGTGCGTGACATCAAGGAGAAACTGTGTTACACGGCCTATGACTTTGAGGACGAAATGTCGACAGCAGCATCCAGCAGCACATTGGAGAAATCGTATGAATTGCCTGATGGACAGGTACAGTTGCCTGAGTTAACAAGGCAGAACATGTACTGGCAGACATATGTATGCGTGCCAGAATATCTGCCGTATGCTATCATCGCACCCATGAACTTTCGAATGAAGTTTGGTCCTCAATCAGCCGTAGTCCATAATGAATATTTCTTGTGACCAAAAATGACAATTTCCAGTGGTGTCACTAGTGACAATATGCATAATCACACGGACAGACCAACCAATTACCAGTCCCCACGCTGCATACTGGATGAGCTCAAAAGCCTCAACATGCACTTAAGTGCAGGGCGTAACATCCGCCTTTCTAATTCAGGTGATCACATATCCCCTTTCTAATTCAGGTGATCACGATCGGCAACGAGCGGTTCCGTTGTCCCGAGGTGATGTTTCAACCGTCGTTCATAGGCCAGGAGACGGTCGGCATTCACGAGACGACATTCAATTCGATCATGAAGTGCGACGTTGACATACGCAAGGATCTGTACGCCAACATCGTGCTGTCCGGTGGCAGCAGCATGTTCGCTGGTGTGGCTGACAGAATGACAAGGGTAAGTGGGTTTATATCTACTGGCTGTGAAACATCATGTAAATCACAGCATCATGCAATGAGGACGGGCTCGGTAAATTACAGATTGCAATTGTGGGGACTCTGGCCAGTTACAAATTTTAGACTGCTCCACACGGGGCGAACCAGAGTTGGCAGCGTGTTTTGGTTTCTCGTTTCATTTTCTTTACCTATTTTCACTGACCGGTGGTGCATCAGGTCATCATTAGTGCGACTACGCCAGATAGCCACATGACCGACAGATCCGGCTGTCATGTTTTCTCAATGTTCTATGATGTTCTCTCGATTAGTCTTTCTGTGAGTGAAAGCCACTTAACAACGCTGAGAACTACCTGGCAATATGCGTTACGGTGCGGCACTTTCTGGGTCACCCTCTGTGCGTGTGATGTGCATTGTGATGTTTCGCGCACCGTATATATTACAGGAGATCACAGCTTTGGCCCCGAGCGCAATGAAGATCAAGATCATAGCGCCACCGGAACGCAAGTACTCGGTGTGGATCGGAGGGTCCATCCTTGCGTCCCTGTCCACTTTCCAACAATTGTGGATCAGCAAAATGGAGTATGACGAAAGCGGCCCGTCGATTGTGCACCGGAAATGCTTCTAAGATCATTTGAAGCACATTTTGGACGGTATCAAACTTGGTGATTGGATCTGCATATGTAGATCAATACAGGTCTAACCGAACAGATCACAACAATGTGATTGGATCGAACCGACTAGACCGATGGTGTGATCGATCTAGGCGGACCATCAGAACCCGAACCGATCTCCAAGTTTGATAGTGGCCAATTATGTACGTTAGCCGCGTGCAACTGAGCACCTACAATGGTAGAACTTTTCGTTTCCGACCTCATCATCACGGTACTATAGCAAATCAATCGGCCAGCCAGTACGGGGTAACAAAAATTGTCACGTACACGTATAGTGAGATTCTGTCGAATATTGTAGCCTTTTAATCTCGAGAATAAAAATATTTTTACTTCATTCACGCATTACTGCATAATCGTGTACGTTCGCGCACAATACAAGACCGCAAAGACTGGAAATAGGTAGAAATCAAAAGACAGTAGAAGACAAAAGACAAAAATATTCACATAAATGAACCCTCCAATTGAACAATGTTTACTTCTTCGGGGGTTTTTGAGTAGAAATCTCCAGTCGCGATGACAAGCAAATCAATGGGACTAGAACAACACATCACAGGCCACAGTACAATTGAGTGAGGGGAAAGGAAAGTAAACAGCCACAGTAGGCGTTTCCATTGAAAATTCTAAGGATTTGTAGTCGTTCGGAAACCTATGACACTAAGAATGGTATCGGAAAACCATCATCAACTATACTGAACAACCTTCGCACTTTGCAGATAAAAATAATCGATTCTTTATGAAAATAAACAACGGTGAATAAACCAAAGGATTGATTGGCATCAAGGAAAAAGCTCAAAAAGTTTCTTTTGTATTTCCTATGTTTTTTTAGAAACGACATCAACAGAGCATAACGTACAGGAAGATCGGAATGTTAAGAGCAGCTTTTCAAAAAAAATCGACAAGAAACGCTATAAGCAGCTAAAGTGCACAACTAAAAAATTGAGTTTGTATCAGCAAAACGGAACACAACACGACTGCTTCTGTGCAGCATTGGCTATGCTTGTTTTCAATATTGCCAGCAAAGCATCATCACAAGACTTGAAAAAAAACAAGACAGTGGCTCAATTTTCGTACAGCTATGATTGGCGTACAAATGGTGTACCTCCCATCCCAGGGGCGCATAGAGCAATAATTAGCAAGTTATGCAGCACATAGAGCTGTGAATTCAACACGGTTGACTGTGCCTGATCATGTGTCATACATAGCGGTACAGAATTCGAGCCACGTCGAAGGAAGGAAACAACGAACAAGGGACCATAGTAACAATGTGCCATACAACAGCCTGCCAGAGTAAAGTGTGTGCCACAATTTCGAGAATATTATTAAACATATCACCAATAAACGAACGCAAACATTCGGTCAGCAGCAGCTCAGCAACACAGGAAAATCGACAGGTCGCAAAGTGGAACAAATTGTCGCAAAATCGCTTCGTAACAAAAAGAACCTGAAGAATCTGACGCTCGTCGTTACGCGCAGCGCCAGGCCATCAGGCCAGATTGTCATTTCGAGCCAAACAGCGAGAACAGGCCTTTAACCATGCCTTCTTCCTGAACCGCGTTCACCTGCACAATAATGTTACAAGTTTTAGCACAAACTTGGATTTCGTAACCGGCGTCAAACGAAGCGCCTGCTGTAAAGTCATGTGATGAGAAAACTATCCAACGTCAACGATTGCCCACCTGCTGTTGTTGTGCATACGGTGCAGCCGAGCACGTGATATAGTCCTCATACGCCTTCTCCCTCGTCTGCAACAGCTCGCTGATCTCCTTCGTTTCGGCGTTCAATCGCTCCGCTGCTTCTTCGTATCTGTATCGAAAGGGCAAATTTGACTCTTGGTTTTTAACCGACTGTTTGGATTTAGTAATCGGGGCATGCGCGGTAGCGCATGTCCCATATGGTTGTCCGGAGTTAGTGCCGGCAGCAAAAATTTTCACTGGCCAGTAATTCCACAACAAAGCACCGATGGTTTCAATATTTAACCACAAGGTGCCTTAGGCCACCCTACATCTGCGTTCAAAATTTGACGTTGATCGGTACCGGCGTCGTGGAGTTACGGTACCCAACCCCTCTCAAAAAGTGCAAAAACGTTCTTCTTCTTCTTTTTTCTTTCTTTTTTTTCGGCAAAATGTTCGTCCAAAACACCAGCATGATACCGAGAACCATATCCTGATTCTTGCCGTGCGACAGCAGGCATTTTTCTTCTTGTTTAGATTTATTGTTTCGTGAGCGAAACGTTGACCCTCGTTTGCTTTACTGAAGATAGTAAAACATTCACTCACACTCTTCTCATAGTGGCCAATGGCGGGATCGGGACCCGTAATTAAGTAACCCGACATGATTTAAGATTATTCAAAAACGGTAAAAAGACAGATTTGGGAAGGAAAACATAGACAAAATAGTCGCTAAAGAGTGTCACAACAAGCAATGAATTGCTTTGCTCCGTGTCTGATAAAAAAAAGTCTCTGCGCATAACACTGGACAAGATTGGCACGCACTTTTTCTTCGCCTGCACAAATTCATCCTGGAACGTCGACATGAACTGTTTCTTTTCCAACAGTTTCTTCTCCGAGTCGACGATCGTGCGCACTGGCTCGCGTTCGACGCCGATCGACGGCAGCAGACGCAACGTGTATTTGACATCCTGAATCAAGCAAGACCAGCCAATTTATAATAATGCTGACGACACTTCGAATGCAAATCAAACGTTGCCAGGTCGCAATCACAGCTGGTGTGACACGATTGCAGCAATGGAAAATGTCCTAGCACATAGAACAGCGTTTGATTTCCGCTCGGCTTAAATTCAATCAGTTTGGAGCAATATGGAGTGTCGAACGCTGACACGTTTATTGTTCGGCCTGGCCTTGGCTTACGCCTGATCCGAGTCCAAGCCCCCATCCATCTCTCTCCTCACAATGCATTGCAAGGAGAGACATGGATGTTCGAATAATAGTAACAGCAGTGAGTTTTGCCCCATTCGGACGTTTTCACAGACGGGCGAGGTGCCACGCTCCATCGGTGCGAACACCTCTGGCCAACTGAGCTCCAAAAAGGACCTCGAGCAGATCTTATTGCTCAAGTAAAAATTCGAATCCTCTCCGATCCATACATTTTCCATGGCGTTTACATTTGGGTGTTCTATAAGCACAGCCATGACCAACCTGAAACATCTTCAGTCAACAATGAGACCACGACAACCGAACGGTGACAACAAACCAACCAACCAACCTGAAACCAATTATCGCCGTAGACACAGACTAGATGCTGGCGCGCTTCGAGTTTGGTGTGCGAGCTCGGCTCGAGCCCGTCGAGTAAGTGAAATTGGATGGGCACGTCTCTGCGCAAATGCAATGAAACGATTATGAAAAGCTGCAGCCGCTGTAATTTTTCAAATTCACCAGTTAACTCGACTCAGAAGAACAGTACCTATGCTTGTGCTTGTTGAGTGTGCGAATATGAACCGCTAAATTAGAATACCTGTCTCCTTCGAAGAATTTCAACGGAAACAACTCTGAGAGATTGGCGCGATCGAATGGCACGAAGAACATCTCGGCCGCCGTGTACGTCTTGCGTCTGTGACTTTCCTGCACAAAATGGGATTAATTGTAAAATGGCTGGGTGTGGCGTAAGTCTCACGAATGCCATTGAAGCAGGTTTTTTTTGCCACCAAAGGTGGCTCATTCGGCCACTAAAAATTTTGAATGAGCCACAAGACTTTGATAAATGAGCTACTATAATTTCAGGGAGCCAGTACTTAGGTAAGAGCCACTAGATTTTTGGTAAATGATCCACCAATGAGCCACTGGCCCATTTGGAAAAAACCTGCATTGAAGCAGCGTCTCGCGGGCAGGCACCTGGACAACGAGCGCGAAAAAACGATGTGGGCAATTTTAGCGAACGTGCGTCGACCGCTTTACGATACGCCGCATTAAAAGTTTGATGCATCAGGACAAGAAACATGTGCACAACACAACAACAGACCTCGATCTGCCTGACACTGCCCTCTCTGTCAAATAGAACGAGTTTGAACTTGCTCATTTGTGGTGATCGACACGTGAGCACAACGCCCTGGTCAACATCCTTCTGTTGCAATCGCAGCGTGTAGAAATGGCCCTCCTGCAATTTGACGACCGAACTGGCAACTTAGGCGTTATATGACATACGTTTTGAAACCAAACGTGCTCAGAACGAAGTCTTGAAACTTTCAATCTTTTATCTCTCCATTTGATATTGCTGATTTGCTCTCGCACACTATGAGAATCGGAATGAAGTGAGAAGCTCAGGGCGACTCTTTTCTTACGTGTATTTGGCTCTGTCACGGGCGACAGGTTGCGATGTTCTGAGTTCGGAAACGTGCAAATTCGGAAAGAGCAAACCTGTTTGGGCACGGTTCCCGAACATACAGTGCCAAATACGAGTTCTCGCGCTTGCACGGCCGTCACCTTGCCCTCGGCTAGATCCCGGGCGGTGGCCAAGGCTTTGGGCGTGATTTGTGTCGGGATGGGCACACCCAGTTTTGTGAACAGCGCGCCGAATACCTGTTGTACGGGAATGGATGGTGGAGCTCGCTTTGACAAACAAAACGGCAGCGAGAAAAAACAGCGTTACCTATGATCAGCTTTGAGTCTGGTGTTTTGTTCGTATTGTGAATAGTACATTGGGATCAGTGTTGGAGGTGGTGGGCTTGGGGGGTAGCCCTCAGTACAGTAGGTATCCCCTCTCGCCTGGGAGAGTGGGTATCCCCCGATTTTCGGCATGATACAGTGCGTACCCCCCCCCCTCGATTTTCACCCCGGTACAGTAGGTCCAGAGTACCTCCAACACCGATTGGGATCAGGCACGAGATGACCACCGAACTAACCCGTCCGACACTGCCCATCTGATCGACGTCAATGCCCTCAAAGTCGAGCATGGTGGTCGATGGTCCGCTGATGTCATATTGTCGTCGTTTGTTTGGGTCGGACAACACAGCGTATGCTATCGACACTTGTTTGAACTTCTCGGCCGCTGGAAGCAAGGCTTTGCTGTTTTTTCTCGTTTATTTTGACTGGACATGGAGATTAGTGTTAGTGTCTGATTGTTATAGATGTGGAACACGTATGAAATGCGGAGGCTTGGACAATAAGATGCAATGAAACCGAAACCGGCTGGGCTCTCATTTCAGACCAGACACGTAAATGCGATAAACTACATTTCAGAACGCATAGCGATGTGGCGAGGAGGCCACAGGTAATCCAAAAGCCGAGTTAGTGCAAGATCGGTTTTAAATCGCATGTTTAGTTCTGCTGCGATAACTAATTATGGGAACTTGTGCTGCTGCCGTGGCGCTCGAAGAACAACCGGTAGTTCCTGCGCCGATCCAAGACTCAAGCAGCATTTGTTAGGCGAGGAGGAGCGAAGCGACAACCGAATAATATACGATTACGGCCATTTTTCTTTCTCATGCACTCACCTTCATTTTTGGAGCAGCCTGGAACTGAAATACAATTTATTTTTAGGGACATTTAACTTTACAGCACGGTTCCAGAACAAGACGACACGCATCACGCACGACGGCCAAAAAATTAAATGAACAAAGTGTAAAATGAATAACACATCACATCATATCAGCCACGAAAGAAGCCACGAGATGTTTCGCGACGAACAAAGAAGTGCACAGTCGTTTGAAAAAAGATATAACTCTGTTCCTATCCGACGAGTGGTGTCTGTCTGTGATCCCTAAGATCCCATTTTACCAGCATCATACCTTCGTGGTCTCCCGGATTTTTATCCGGATGATATTTCATGGCCAGTTTGCGGTAAGCATTCTTGATCTGCGATTCGGACGCGGTCTTCTCAACGCCCAACAGTTTGTAATAATCTTGCTCGTCCATCTTTGCGGCGCCCGATCCCGCCATTGTTCAGTCAAGCAGTTTTATTCCTGTTTTGACTTGACGCACACGCGACAGAAGCGAATCAGAGCAAAACGGCTCGTCAACTGAGCTCTGTCCCTTGCTCGATCAAGCTCGAAGCTCGGCTAGTCACTGATTGATTGTCCAAAATCGAATCCGACTCCGAAGAGAAAGAAATGCAATTGGTGGATGGATGGAAATCGACCAAACGATGTTTGTTTGGCAGGCCTTGCTGTTTTGTTATCAGTCTGCACTGCAACTTGCAAGTTGCAACTGATGTTGATTGTATCTGTATGGTAGCGCCAACGCCTGAAAAATAGGTGTGTGTGCTTAGTTTGAGCTTTGGCCGGCCCGACCCGAATTTTTAGGTCAGAGATTTTCATTATTTTCTTCGATATTTTTGAAGATGCATTTTTGGAAGGGAAACTCAATGTTTTCAATGAAAAGTTATGACCATGACAAGAATTGAACGCTTCCTTGCCGAAACCGTCCGAAATTATAGTATTTGTGACAGAGGTCGCAATCGGGCCGCCCCGACCTCGGGCCGGGCCGGGCGGGCCCCGATTTTGGACTTTTGGCTCGGGCCGGGCCGGGCCGGTCATTTGGAGGGTCGGGCCGGGCCGGGCACCCCGGCCCGAAGCTTCTGAAGTGACTTATTTTACTGAAAAAGTAGGGTTTTTTGATCAAAAATACTAAAATTTCTGACGGATTCAGCAAGTAAGTGATCAGTATTGTCCAGTGGTGTGGCTACCTAGGCGTGCAATCGACCTACTGTACCACCAGAAAGGCCTGCAATCAACCTACCTACTGTACCGGCCGAGCTTGGGCGGGGGGGGGGGGAACAGAATTTTTTATGTCTATATTTAGATGAAAATGTACTCTAAAACCCTCATTTCGCGCGCAGCGCGCGATTTTTCGATTATTTGGAGTGAAAAATACCGATTTTATACCATTTTGAGCCAAAAATAGCAACCTACTGTACCAGCCGGGGGGCGGCGACCTACCTACTGTACCAGGATGACGCGTCATCTACCTTACCTACCTACTGTAACTGTACCTAGGGGGCAGTGTAGTGGCAGGCCCATGTGTGGGAGGTAAGTATGATGCGGGGTTGGGACCGGAAGCGTGAGAGGTATGATTTTGGTCACCCAAAAAGGCGAAAAAACACCGTTTTTGTGATACAATTTTGGCCAAAAATTGAGGTAAAAATAGTACTTTTTCAAAATTTTCGCCGAAAATCGCCTAAAAATAGGTATTATGGGTGGGTTTGCGCGCGGAGCGCGCGATTTTTGGGAAAATAAGGTCGAAAAACACCGATTTTTGCCTTAAAAAGGTATAAAATTGCTTGTGAGAGGTATGATTTGGAGTTGTGAGAGGTAAGTACTCAACCCCCCCCCAACCCCCCCCAGCCACTACTATGCTAGGGGGACTCCCACCCCCAGCCACACCATTGATATTGTCTATCTGGCGACTTTTTCATGGAAAACAATGATCTTTCAACCAAAAAAACCGATTCAAAAATCGCAAAAATTATGACAAAAATTGGGTTAAAATCTGAGCCAAAAATTCGGGCCGGGCCGGGCCGGAGATTTGGGGGTTCGGGCCGGGCCGGGCCGGAGATTTGGGGGTACGGGTCGGGCCGGGCCGGAGATTTGGGGGCTCGGGCCGGGCCGGGCCGGCCAAACCCGGCCCGATTGCGACCTCTGATTTGTGAGACAAAAAGATCGCGATTTTTTCAGTAAAACAGGTGATTTCACAGGATGGGCTAATTTTACGGAAATCCACTGGTTTTGTGGGTGCTTAAGCATAGTCCCATACTTAAGGTTTTTAGCCTTCTATTTCAGGCTTAGGCTTGCGGTTAGGCTTGGCTTAGGCTTGGCACCAGCCTGAATCAAATAAAACACAGCCACGGCGAAAAACGGATGTATCTTTCGTGGACGCGTGCTCGGTCGGGTAGATTTCCGTTTTGCGTAAAACCTAAAATACAAGGAGGCTGTATTTTTTCACTGACCCCTTTTAGGGGGCTGTGGGGCTGTATTTTTGGGGAGCTCTATTTTGGGGGCTGTATTTTTTCGCTGCCCAAAATCTCAAAAAATGTTTCAAAAAATACCCCTAAAATGGAGTTCTGTCAGGTAGGGTTAGAGGTCGGGGGGGGGGGTACCCGACACCCGACATCTGGAAGTACCCGACACCCGACATCTCAGAAAAAAAGCCGACACCCGACAGTTGCAAAAAAAAACCGACACCCGACATCTAGTTTTTGAAAAAAACCCGACACCCGACACCTGTTTTTGGACCAAAAACAGGCAAATTTTTGCTCATTTGCATCATGAGTGCAATTTTTTGGCTCAAGCTACTGACTTCAAGTATTTTCACACGAAATAAACACCAAAATGTCACATTTTGTGTCTTCGGAAAAATTTGGTTCGAAGAAAATTTCCTCTCAAAATTCTTCTCTCAGAAATACTGATGTTTTGAACCGCAAGTGTCGGGTGTCGGCTGTCGGGTCCGAAAAAACCCGACACCCGACATCTGGGGGTACCCGACACCCGACACCCGACACCTACACTTTTTTGGCACCCGACACCCGACAGCCGACACCCGACATCTCTCTAACCCTACTGTCAGGGTGTCACTGGTCATTATTGAGTGTTTTTAGGTGCAGATGTTCCATAAAAGGCTTTACGTCACACTCAACCACAAACGTTGTACACCAGAGGTGGGAATCGGGCCGGCCCGGGCCGGGCCGGACCGACTTTCTGGAATGTCGGGCCGGGCCGGGCCGGGGTGGCCGGCCCGAAAAGGCCCGACATCATCAAATTTCAATAAAAAATCGTGATTTTTTAGGCTAAATTTGCCAAAATTTCTCGCAATTCTGCAAATTAGTACCGACTTCCATGATTATCAGGAATTTCTAAACCAAAAAACAGTAATTTTTGCACCAAAAAATTGCTTCAAAATATCACCAGAAAAAGTCGGGCCGGGCCGACTTTTTTCCAAGTCGGGCCGGGCCGAGGTAACCCGGCCCGATTCCCACCTCTGTTGTACTTGTACACAAGGTGTATTATACAAGAACTTGACTTTACGAGTCGTAAATTACGACCCCCAAGCGGGGAATTCCAAGATGGGGGGCTGTATTTTTGGGGGGCTCCATGTTTTCACTGGCCCCTTTTAGGGGGCTGCATTTTTGGGGGGCTCTATTTTGGGGGCTCTATTTTTGGGAATACAATACGGTAATTACCGTAAAAACCTAAATAGAAGGGGGCTCTATTAACTCACTGACCCCATTTTGGGGGGCTCTATTACGGGGGGGCTCTATTCCGGGGGGCCTCTATTAATTCACTGACCCGAACCTGAAAAATTGTTCCCAGAAATACCCCCAAAAACCCCTAAAAACGGGTTTGAAAGGATGTTTTTTCGCTTGTAATCGCATTTATTCGTGTCTATTCGTCAATAGGAGGCGTATTATGTGCTCTGATTCTGAACAAACAACAAACGTGCATATAAATGTACCTGTACAGTGTACACCACTATCAAGCCTTAATACACTACAGTATAGGGGATGTTAGGGGGGGGCTCTATTCCGGGGGGCTCTATTAATTCACTGACCCCTTTTTGGGGGGCTGTATTACGGGGGGCTGTATTTAGGTTTTTACGGTTGTCGCTCGTGTCGTGTTCTCGCACGTGGAAATTTATCTTTGATAGACCGGTGGAGGAAGTAGAGAGACCGTGGTGTCCCATCCCATGACAGTGGTGAGCAAAATCACTTTTCAGGAGCAATACAACACAGTTTTGTAGTTTGTTGATTACAGATGCGTTTGCTTTAATATTGATGAGATTGCGTGAATCCGTGAATCGCAGTTCAAGACCAGATCACTCAAAATGGATACTGAATTAGTAGGATCACACAGTTCTTACTAATCGGGAAAAGTGTTCAGTTTTATTTCAGTGTGTTTTCCAAGATGCAAGTATATTTTGATTGTCTCTGATCTTCGCAAGGTGTTTGCAAACGTAGTATGGTTGCTTGTGATGTTTCATCCATGCGTAATGTTGAATCGACCGCGTGTCAACGGACCTGCAATACAACAAAGCAAGCAAACTTTTTGTCTGGACTCTATCAATTTGAACATTTGTTTTGACCAGCGTAAAGTTGCTCATGAGCAAATCGCACCTTGTCTGTTGTCATGATCCATGGCGGCGAGCAGCATCAGATCGGCATCGTGTGCCTCGTTGTGCGCCAAACGTCGCATTTCGGCCGTGAATCGGGGCGTTGGACCGTGTGAAACACGACATTCCTTGCTGTGGACAAGGGTTGACGTCACTTCACATTAAAAAGAGGCTTAACCGACAAAAAGGCATTCATGTGATTGACGATGGGCGCCCCCCCCCTGGTGCTGACCTGAGTCTGACGCCAGTTGTTGGATGTGGTTTGAGGGCGGTGATTCGACCACACGGCTGTCGACACATCGGACACGAGGCGTTTTGCTACAATTGCGCGTGTCACCTTTGTGGATCAGGGTGTTTGCCCTTTATAAATCAGGGTCGCACATACTACCTTTGTCCATCGATCAATGCACGTCCAACAGAATCGATGTTTGCAGTTGGCCGTTTTGGTTTCGTTGTTGTATTCGTGCGACAGGCAGATCGGGCAACCAGCTGGCTGATGTTTCACGGTGCCGGCGCTGTCAGCTGAAAGCGCTTTTTGATGTTTTGTGAAAAATATTAAGATGCTATGTATAAAACTTGGTGATAGGATCAGATTGGTTTGGCGTGATTTGGTGTACTCGCTGCTCCGATCCGACCCCCGCATCAGCTTTTACGCCTCGAAGTGCAAGATATAAGAAGCAACCTTTGCTTGTGATCGTGCGCGGGTTGCTCGCTTCAGGTTTTGAATCTGAAACGAGAGATCGATCGATAAATGTGAATTGCATTCTTCCAATTATGTATGCATCTATGTAGTTCCAATTGTGGCCGGCGATACACGGAAACACGTCCAAGGTATAGTTCCATGACATTGATGTGATCGGTCCGCTATGGAGTGGTCCTAGTTCGAGTCCATCACTAACAGTGATGCGGATGCAACATGCAATACCCCACCCGCATTTTGGCATACTGTATGTATACTTTACCTTGACGCTGTTCAGTGCTGTTGTTGCCATGCAGTCCAGTCGAGGTGGACATGGCGCGAATCTTGTCTTTGGCCTGCATCTTGGCGCCACGTTGAAATTGACCTTCGGTAGATAAGCGTTGATGTTTGGGAGTCGCATGACCGTTTTTTGATGCATTCACACTGACGATGACCTGATGCACCGATGGCGTGTGCAAACAGATAAAAAAACGACCGAAAATGAGCCCCACAATACTATATTTACATAAATTATGATGCTCAAAGGATAAAAAGGTCGACCGAACCAACCATGTGCCATTCGATGCCCGATGGCTGTGTGCGATCGATGACCGGTCTGGGTCGACAAACGACGCACTACAAAGAATTTTAGTGCCATGTGTTCAAACATTGTATGATTATAATGTAAATATAGAATATTAGTGCCACGCGCAAAAGGGCATAGTGCTCACACCTCAGGGCTCAGTTTTGCACGGATTCTAGGCCTTGTTGCTGCAAGACCCATCAGCCTGTGACCGATGATGTCTGCTGAACTTACGCGCGAGGTACTAATATTTTGAATTACGACACAACTCTCCTTGCCGACGCAATCCGCGCATCGATCTGGCCAATTTTGGTGTTTCTGCTGCGTCGGTTGAGTGGTTGAGTTGAGCTGAGAGCATCGGGATTGGTGATGTTCACGATCACGAAGTGATGATGAAGTGAGAGGGCAAAAGCAATGGGAATTGTTGGTTGATGAGTTGTTTTTCTTGGTGCAATAATGAAGTGATTTTCTTTTCTTTCATTATGTCGGGACTATGTAAAGGCAAACTACACCAACACGAGCCCGATTTCGAAGGTGGTGTGCGTGCAGAACGAATAGAAAGAGAAAATCATCATGCTCCACTTTGTATTCTTCAACGTGTAACATTTCCCAAATCAGCAGCCACGTATGAATGTTTCACTATTCTGCCAGCTGCGAAATCGGGCTCGTGTTGGCGTAGTTTGCCTATACATCGGTGTACGGTAAAGCTGCCACGACTTCTTCATACCCCAAGATTACGGTGTATGCGAGACGTACATAGTTCAACCACGAGCTCATGGGATGACTTTATCCAGATGTTTTGTTTACCACAAACTCTTCAATTGTCAGCTGGTTTCATGTCAGTGCATATGTACAATCTCAGGTCAACACGCCCAGCGCGGGCGCAGTGTTCATGTAACTGGTGTTTTTAGCTCAACAAACTTCTGGCTTTCCTGTGCCGATCATTAGTCATGGCGATGCAGGCTGTATTTGGGGCACACCAGTCAAATGAGCTGCAAAAATAAACTGGTTTTGCTTCCGTCCAAAGCGCATTTTCATAAAATTATCAGCTGTAAGCTATATTGTATGTGGTTTGTTACGCATAATACATGCAGGGACACAGCGCGGATTTCTGATTGTGTAACGTGCCTCACATGCATGCACTGCATGCGCACCGCACTTCCAAAAAAAATCATATATATACAAACTTATACTTGCCAAAATGTAATTTATGCCAGGGTTAAATGTTCAACTTTGTGGCGCTCGTGTGCACGTGCATTATCACAACTTGTGCTCTGATGACAAAATTTCGTTGTTTGTATCCTTTGTGCATAGCTGTGTGTTCTCACGTCTTACCAAATGGAGAACCAACTCCACAATGATGTAATCTCTGACGGAACTGAAGAATATTACCTGACTTCTGACAACAGTTCCGACGAATATCACTACTATTATGAGGATATCGATATTGATTTTACGTACTGGGAAGATTACGACGGTGATGGAGAAGAGAGGTACGGGTCATGTGGCCAAGGGATGCATTCGCACTGACGATGACGTGGTGCACCGTCTGCCTGTGAGACGAGCAAACAATAACGCGATATTCATTGACCTGACCATGTTTCACACCAAACACGTAACATCAATAGGTTTTGCCCATTTCGTAGTCACAAAGGGCGGTGCATCGGAGAAGATATCGTTAGTTCTGCGGATGGGCATGTGGTGAACCCAGAGCAAAGGGAGAGCAGATCATTTTTTCTCTTATGAAACAAACAGCACTTGTTGCGCACAAAATGTCTGATGAGCATCGTGGCCGTGGCCGAAGATCGTTTCATCGTTTTGGTTTTCCATCCCTTTGGGTGGAATTTTCGAAACGGTGTGAAGGTCAGTTGGGCGTAAAGGTCGGTGTAAAGTTCGGTCGAAAGCTCGGTCGGCGTAGCTCAGTGTAAACGTGAAACATTGCCTGTTATTAACGTGGGATGTTTCAAGTTTACACCGAGGTCTATCACACTGAGCTGTCGACCGAGCTTTCCACCGACCTTTACGCCCAACTGACCTTTACACCGTTTCGAAAATATCACCCTTTGCTGTGAAACATCAACCAGCAATTTTTTTCTATCCATTCAGCTCATGTCACGTGCCAATCTTCGGTACGCCCACAACGCGTAGGTTCTTCAAGCAACATTCAGGCGCCGTGCGGCTCATACCAGCGGTACGTTCCGCGACTGTATTTTCCCTGACTTTTAAAGGCAATGTCAATACTCCTTCAATTTCAGGCACTACTGATTCTGTTGGTCTGCTTTTTGACGCGTCGCAAGTCAGTGCTATTGGACTGGTGGCACGGCAGACCGGGCTTGGCACCGTAAGTGGGCGTGATGAGGATAAAACAGCGATGAGCGAAACAGAAAAAAAACAGGAAACAAGAAAAGGATACCCCCGGGCTATTTCGCTCACTTTGACTTAGGCGTATGATTGGACTTCGGCTCAAAGGTACACAGCCACAAATCAACATCTATACTACTGTACCTATGGCGGTGTTTCTGATCAACTGCCGATACTGCCCCGATGTTTTGTGTCCGCTGTTCTATCCGTGACACGAACCAAACCCACATGTGACACCCCTTATACCAACGATTCCGTATCTTTTCGGACCAGCGTACTTTTCGGTCCACAGGACTTTTCGGTCCATGTAACCTTTCGGTCCAGGTGCTTTTCGGTCCACTCACTTTACGGCCCAAGTACCTTTCGGTCCAGGTGCTTTTCGGTCCACTCACTTTACGGCCCAAGTACCTTTCGGTCCATGTACATTTAGGTCCAGGTACGTTTCGGTCCAGGTACTTTTCGGTCCAGGTACCTTTCGGTCCAGGTACTTTTCGGTCCAGGTACCTTTCGGTCCATGTACTTTTCGGTCCAGGTACCTTTCGGTCCTGGTACTTTTCGGTCCAGGTACCTTTCGGTCCAGGTGCTTTTCGGTCCAGGTACTTTTCGGTCCACAACATCTGTTTGAATTCCAGTGTAAAATGCGCATACTACTTACAGAGTCATCATCGATGGTCAGACTTACAGCTGCGTTGTATTATGCGGCTAACCAAAGTCGACTTTGGTAAATGTTGGCTAGCGTAGTGCAGATCATAAAATTGGTTAACAGTATAGTGATTCTCATGCCAACTTCTCGTCAGTGTGGAATCACACGTTAATTCAGTGGTACTCAGTGACCAGCTTTTTTGCTCGTGCCATATTATTATCCTTCAACAAAGAACGTATACAAACGTATATATACGTATACAAACGAAGTGCAGGCAGAGATGTGGTGTTGCATAGTTGAATCTGGTACAACATTTTATGTCCATAAGCATAAATCATCTGCAAAGGAATAAACCGGGGACTGTATACCTTACTTCGGACGTAAATTCTGCCGGACTCCAGCACCGTTGAGCATTATGCTGGAATCGGTCAAATTTCGCGGTGAAATCTCATTCAACAAGCGGCTGATGGGGATTTCGTGTCACAAAACTTGCCTGTTCAAATCACAGGTACGGCGATAATTGTGAAAGATGCGTGTACATTAATCGTTTTTATCTTGCGCTTATGTTTAATTCGCCGATTTTAAGCCAAATACTACACAAAATACGCTCATGCGCGCGTGGCGCGCGAAAATGTTACACTTTTGTGAATATTCGTCGTGAAGTCACTTCAAGGTGCCGGTTCATTTGAGTTTTCATCTTTTTCTGGCATTCGTCTTCACACTTTTGTCGTTGTGACTTCTGTCATGTGTGTGTCGATACTGGATGCAAACAATAAATTGAAATTGAATTGTGAAGTGTTTCTTCTGGCTGCGGAAGGTTGACAGTTTTCCAGAGTGCACTGTTTGAACTGGAGTTGAGACTGAAGTGACACGCATCAGTCACAAAACGGTCATAAATTTACTCACCACCAGGCTGCAGTACACAGGTGTGCTGTATGTGTGTGCAAGGGGCACCCTGATCTAGCAAGATGCACGTGCATTATTATTGCTTGTCTCTGCTCACTGTGTGTGTGTGTGTGTTTGCACACGCAAAGAACAAACATGGGCACACTGCAGCAGTATTGATTAATTATGCAACGCTACCAACACCATTCTGTTTCACCGACCCACCTAAATAATAAAAGCAATCTTTAGACGACCGCTCAGCACAGCTCCTGTGGCCCACAGGAGTGCGCGCTGTAAAGCAAGAGCACAACAAGCGAAACAACACCACACTAGGAGGCGTACGTTGTAGAGGAGCACGCACTGGGGATGAGATGGGTCGGCTTCCAGCTGATACCGCTCTTAGGCCTGTGCACCCAGTCCAAATCCAACGTCGTCTCATGCGCAGCTTTTTGCAATTTTTAAGTTTGCCGTTATTTTCTGGAAATTGTTTGCTGAGTATTTTCTGATGTTTTGTCTCATTTTTGTTGAAAGATTTGGTTGGCCCTGTTTCCAAAGTTACAATCAGAAAACAAAATCACCAAAAACATATGTATCTCGGCACCGGCAGGCATGAGAAGCGAACAGCGCCCGAAAGTGCCTGCTCACTATAAAGAGTGTATGCTGTGTGTTTTGGTTGCATAAAACTCGTGCGTGATGTTTCACTACCACGCACCACACATCTTCACTGCGCCGTACGTATCAACTCAATTTCGACCCCCAAAAAGTCCCCAAGGGTCACGTGACCAAATAGATTCGGATTCCCCGACCCAAAGCACCCCCTTGACCCACCAAATTGCTTTCCCAGCCTGATTCTATCGGGGGGAGGGGAGGGAGAAGAAATCTTGTCCCTCTTCGGGCCGAGGTCTGATTATGACACTGCTAGTCTCCGCTTGAAAGCATAAAAACAGTGAGCGATATATACTTGGTGATGGGTTAGGACAACACTGGGTTGACAAAACAGCGCGGGACAAAACAGCGGGGGACAAAACAGCGGTTACTGAAGGCAGCTATTGATATCTTTGTCAGCTGGCTCAGGCTGTTTTTTTCTTTTTTTTTTTTTTTTTTTTTTTTTTTTTTTTTTTTTTTTTTTCTTCCTTTTTTGTTTTTTCTTTCCATTTTTATAATTAGGCCTAGGCTTGGGCATGGGCTTAGGCTTAGGCCTACACTGCCCTCAGCGAATGTCAATTGAAGTGGCTGCTGTCTTTCGAAACCACTGTTTTGTCCCCGTGACACACTTGGTGAAATACGATCGGATCGGAACTATTTTGGTCACGTGTCGTTGTTTGCGTGAAGAATATGAAGAGATTTATTTTGGTGTTTTGCACTGTGGCATGCGATTCCATGAAAACACCATCAAGAACTGATTCCACCCACAACCACAGGTACACCGTTGCTAAACTCAAATGAAGAGACTTACTGGAGCCACTAATTTCGACCAGTGTAAAAGTTGCTCATTTCAGGTCTCTGGGATTGCCATTTTAAGCTGGTCGAAGCAAGTGGCATCGCCAGTAAATTTAGAAATAGGTAATGCTCAATGCAAAAATTAAACGTCGACGTGACCAAGAAAGGTCCGACCAGTTTTGCAGGCTCAAAAAAGTACATCAGTGCCCAGGACAAGATCATACAGGTCGGGACCTTTGCTTGGAATGTGTTCTAATCTAACATCGATATTGTGGTTCTGGTATCGTATTTTCATTTTTTACTAAGAAACTGAGATTTTAGCAATAACTTTTTGTGATTTGTTATGGCTCAGTATCAATCAACGCTTGTGCTGTATGTAGCCAATGTATATCGGAGTTAGCACGGTAGTGCTAAAGCGACATATGCTTGATTCCCTATAGTGCACTTTTTGAAAATGTAATCGTGCGCTATTTCAACAATACTTAACCGAATCAGCTAAAACTTGCACACGAGGTATATACCGTGGCTCAAAATGCTCACGCAAAATTTCGTCCCGCTGCAGTCCCGCACGCGCGAATGCGGGCAAGATACAGTCGACATTTTTGTTAAAACGTTCTTTCCTTTTTTCGAAACGGTGTAAAGGTCAGTTGGGTGTAAAGGTCGGTGGAAAGCTCGGTGTGAGAAAATTCAGTGTAAGCTCGGCGTGTTGCAGCATTGCCCACTGTGCTGGCTGCTTGTGTGTATGCGCCCTGTGTGCTGTTTGTAATACATTGTGCGCTTTATAAGTCAGGCAACGTAGCGTGCGTGATTGCACTGTTGAGCATCGATTATTGTACTTTTTGTGCTGAACAACGTGTAAACAACTTGGAGAAAATAGTTTTGAAGCAGAAACCCACATATCAGCCGTGATTGTGGCTTTAGAAGTACTGTTTCTGTGCAAAAGTCCAAGTCGTGGTCTGGAACCGGTCTCGAAGTTACGAACTCGGCCATAGAACCTTCGTGTTTCGCTAGTAAACCCCATAAACGACTTTAACAGTTCTTTTAACATAACTTTTCGGCGAAATTTTACTTCGGGAAGCACTCTTTCCATACAAAAAGTAGTGGTCATGGTCTGGGACCGGTCTCAGACATGGAGTTACGAAGTCGGTAATAGCACAATCGTGTTTGTCGAGTACGAAAACCACATAAACTACTTTAATATTTCTGGTAATCGAACTTTTCGACTAAAATTTACTTCGAGCAGCACTCTTTCTATACAAAAAGTCATGGTCATGGTCTGGGACCGGTCTCACAACCAAAACACACAGCATACACTCTTTTATAGTGAGCAGGCTTTCGGGCGCTGTTCGCTTTTCATGCTTGCCGGTGCCGAGATATGTTTTTGGTGATTTTGTTTTCTGATTGTAACTTTGGAAACAGGGCCAACCAAATCTTTCAACAAAAATGAGACAAAACATCAGAAAATACTCAGCAAACAAGTTCCAGAAAATAACGGCAAACTTAAAAATTGCAAAAATTTGCACTGGGTGCATATAGGCCTAAGAGCGGTGTCCGCTCGAAGCGGACCCATCTCATCCCCAGTGCGTGCACCTCTGCAACGTACGCCTCCTCGTGTGGTGTTGTTTCGCTTGTTGTGCTCTTGCTTTACAGCGCGCACTCCTGTGGACCACAGGAGCTGTGCTGAGCGGTCGTCTAAAGATTGCTTGTAGGTGGGTCGGTGAAACAGAATGGTGTTGGTAGCGTTGCATAATTAATCAATACTGCTGCAGTGTGCCCATGTTTGTTCTTTGCGTGTGCAAACACACACACACACACAGTGAGCGGAGACAAGCAATAGTAATGCACGTGCATCTTGCTAGATCAGGGTGCCCCTTGCACACACATACAGCACACCTGTGTACTGCAGCCTGGTGGTAAGTAAATTTATGACCGTTTTGTGACTCATGCGTGTCACTTCAGTCTCAACTCCAGTTCAAACAGTGCACTCTGGAAAACTGTCAACCTTCCGCAGCCAGAAGAAACACTTCACAATTCAATTTCAATTTATTGTTCGCACCCAGTATCGACACATGCATGACAGAAGTCACAACGACAAAAGTGTGAAGACGAATGCCAGAAAACGATGAAAACTCAAATGAACCGGCACCTTGAAGTGACTTCACGACGAATATTCACAAAAGTGTAACATTTTCGCGCGCCACGCGCTCATGAGCGTATTTTGTGTAGTATTTGGCTTAAAATCGGCGAATTAAACATAAGCACAAGATAAAAACGATTAATGTACACGCATCTTTCACAATTATCGCCGTACCTGTGATTTGAACAGGCAAGTTTTGTGACACGAAATCCCCATCAGCCGCTTGTTGAATGAGACTTCACCGCGAAATTTCACCGATTCCAGCATAATGCTCAACGGTGCTGGAGTCCGGCAGAATTTACGTCCGAAGTAAGGTGTACAGTCCCCGGTTTATTCCTTTGCAGATGATTTATGCTTATGGACATAAAATGTCGTACCAGACTCAACTATGCAACACCACATCTCTGCCTGCACTTCGTTTGTATACGTATATATACGTTTGTATACGTTCTTTGTTGAAGGATAATAATATGGCACGAGCAAAAAAGCTGGTCACTGAGTACCACTGAATTAACGTGTGATTCCACACTGACGAGAAGTTGGCATGAGAATCACTATACTGTTAACCAATTTTATGATCTGCACTACGCTAGCCAACATTTACCAAAGTCGACTTTGGTTAGCCGCATAATACAACGCAGCTGTAAGTCTGACCATCGATGATGACTCTGTAAGTATATGCGCATTTTGCACTGGAATTCAAACAGATGTTGTGGACGAAAAGTACCAGACGAAAAGCACCTGGACCGAAAGGTACCTGGACGAAAAGTACAGGACCGAAAGGTACCTGGACCGAAAAGCATGCCACTTGCTTGACCAGCTTAAAATGGCAATCCCAGAGACCTGAAATGAGCAACTTTACACTGGTCGAAATTAGTGGCTCCAGTAAGTCTCTTCATTTGAGTTTAGCAACGGTGTACCTGTGGTTGTGGGTGGAATCAGTTCTTGATGGTGTTTTCATGGAATCGCATGCCAAGTGCAAAACACCAAAATAAATCTCTTCATATTCTTCATGAAACAACGACACGTGACCAAAATAGTCCGATCCGATCGTATTTCACCAAGTGTGTCACGGGGACAAAACAGTGGTTCGAAAGACAGCAGCCACTTCAATTGATTCGTGAGGGCAGTGTAGGCCTAAGCCTAAGCCCATGCAAGCTAGGCCTAGCCTGAGCCAGCTGACAAAGATATCAATAGCTGCCTTCAGTAACCGCTGTTTTGTCCCCCGCTGTTTTGTCCCCCGCTGTTTTGTCCACCGCTGTTTTGTCAACCCGTGTTGTCCTAACCCATCACCAAGTTTATATCGCTCACTGTTTTTATGCTTTCAAGCGGAGACTAGCAGTGTCATAATCAGACCTCGGCCCGAAGAGGGACAAGATCTTCTCCCTCCCCCTCCCCCGATAGATTCAGGCTGGGAAAACAATTTGGTGGGTCAAGGGGGTGCTTTGGGTCGGGGAATCCGAATCTATTTGGTCACGTGACCCTTGGGGACTTTTTGGGGGTCGAAATTGAGTTGATACGTACGGCGCAGTGAAGATGTGTGGTGCGTGGTAGTGAAACATCACGCACGAGTTTTATGCAACCAAAACACACAGCATACACTCTTTTATAGTGAGCAGGCACTTTCGGGCGCTGTTCGCTTTTCATGCTTGCCGGTGCCGAGATATGTTTTTGGTGATTTTGTTTTCTGATTGTAACTTTGGAAACAGGGCCAACCAAATCTTTCAACAAAAATGAGACAAAACATCAGAAAATACTCAGCAAACAATTTCCAGAAAATAACGGCAAACTTAAAAATTGCAAAAACGCAGAGAGAGTTGGATTTGCACTGGGTGCATATAGGCCTAAGAGCGGTGTCTGCTGGAAGCGGACCCATCTCATCCCCAGTGCGTGCACCTCTACAACGTACGCCTCCTCGTGTGGTGTTGTTTCGCTTGTTGTGCTCTTGCTTTACAGCGCGCACTCCTGTGGGCCACAGGAGCTGTGCTGAGCGGTCGTCTAAAGATTGCTTTTATTATTTAGGTGGGTCGGTGAAACAGAATGGTGTTGGTAGCGTTGCATAATTAATCAATACTGCTGCAGTGTGCCCATGTTTGTTCTTTGCGTGTGCAAACACACACACACACACACACAGTGAGCAGAGACAAGCAATAATAATGCACGTGCATCTTGCTAAATCAGGGTGCCCCTTGCACACACATACAGCACACCTGTGTACTGCAGCCTGGTGGTGAGTAAATTTATGACCGTTTTGTGACTGATGCGTGTCACTTCAGTCTCAACTCCAGTTCAAACAGTGCACTCTGGAAAACTGTCAACCTTCCGCAGCCAGAAGAAACACTTCACAATTCAATTTCAATTTATTGTTTGCATCCAGTATCGACACACACATGACAGAAGTCACAACGACAAAAGTGTGAAGACGAATGCCAGAAAAAGATGAAAACTCAAATGAACCGGCACCTTGAAGTGACTTCACGACGAATATTCACAAAAGTGTAACATTTTCGCGCGCCACGCGCGCATGAGCGTATTTTGTGTAGTATTTGGCTTAAAATCGGCGAATTAAACATAAGCGCAAGATAAAAACGATTAATGTACACGCATCTTTCACAATTATCGCCGTACCTGTGATTTGAACAGGCAAGTTTTGTGACACGAAATCCCCATCAGCCGCTTGTTGAATGAGATTTCACCGCGAAATTTCACCGATTCCAGCATAATGCTCAACGGTGCTGGAGTCCGGCAGAATTTACGTCCGAAGTAAGGTATACAGTCCCCGGTTTATTCCTTTGCAGATGATTTATGCTTATGGATATAAAATGTTGTACCAGATTCAACTATGCAACACCACATCTCTGCCTGCACTTCGTTTGTATACGTATATATACGTTTGTATACGTTCTTTGTTGAAGGATAATAATATGGCACGAGCAAAAAAGCTGGTCACTGAGTACCACTGAATTAACGTGTGATTCCACACTGACGAGAAGTTGGCATGAGAATCACTATACTGTTAACCAATTTTATGATCTGCACTACGCTAGCCAACATTTACCAAAGTCGACTTTGGTTAGCCGCATAATACAACGCAGCTGTAAGTCTGACCATCGATGATGACTCTGTAAGTAGTATGCGCATTTTACACTGGAATTCAAACAGATGTTGTGGACCGAAAAGTACCTGGACCGAAATGCACCTGGACCGAAAGGTACCTGGACCGAAAAGTACCAGGACCGAAAGGTACCTGGACCGAAAAGTACATGGACCGAAAGGTACCTGGACCGAAAAGTACCTGGACCGAAAGGTACCCGGACCGAAAAGTACCTGGACCGAAACGTACCTGGACCGAAAAGTACCTGGATCGAAAGGTATCTGGACCGAAAAGTACATGGACCGAAACGTACCTGGACCTAAATGTACATGGGCCGAAAGGTACTTGGACCGTAAAGTGAGTGGACCGAAAAGCACCTGGACCGAAAGGTTACATGGACCGAAAAGTCCTGTGGACCGAAAAGTACGCTGGACCGAAAAGATACGGAATCGTGGGTTTTTTTTTTTTTTGGTCTAGGGGTGTCACATGTGGGTTTGGTTCGTGTCAGGATAGACGCGGACCGCGTCGGGGCAGTATAGGCAGTTGATCGAAACCGCCATAGGTACAGTAGTATAGATGTTGATTTGTGGCTGTGTACCTTTGAGCCGAAGTCCATCATAGCCCTCGGCTAAAATAACGGATGGCCCGGGGGTATCCTTTTCTTGTTTCCTGTTTTTTTTCTGTTTTCGCTCATCGCTGTTTTATCCTTCATCACGCCCACTTACGGTGCCGAGCCCGGTCTCCCGTGCACCCGCCCCACGGTCCAGCCAATGGCACTGACTTGCGACGCGTCAAAAAGCAGACCAACAGAATCAGTAGTGCCTGAAATTGAAGGAGTATTGACATTGCCTTTAAAAGTCAGGGAAAATACAGTCGCGGAACGTACCGCTGGTATGAGCCGCACGGCGCCTGAATGTTGCTTGAAGAAGCTACGCTTTGTGGGCGTACCGGAGGTTGGCACGTGACATGAGCTGAATGGATAGAAAAAAAAATTGCTGGTTGATGTTTCACAGCGAAGGGTGATATTTCCAAACGGTGTAAAGTTCGGTTGGGCGTAAAGGTCGGTGGAAGGCTCGGTCGACAGCTCGGTGTGGTAAGACCTGGGTCGAGGGTTTTGAATAATCCCACGTTGATCACGGGCAATGTTTCACGTTTACACTGAAGCTGCGGCCCGACCCGGTTTCAGACCGAACTTTACACCAACCTTTATAGCCCAACTG
>JASAMV010002355.1:0-68354 GCA_030248065.1 Rhynchonema sp. JSB1_4 | reverse complement strand
ACCAAATCACAATACACAGAATATATTGCCGAATTTTCGATACTCAATAGTATCCTCGTCAGGGCTAAAAAAACAACAGCAAGAGAGATACATATCTACAGTATTTGAAGTTGTCTATTTGGAATTCCACACAATCAGAGCACTCGGAACTTTTCGTCCCGCATTGGTATAACATTTTGTCATATGAGAGGACACTGAAAGCTTCGCTTTTTTTATGTTTCGCAAATGCGCTGATTATTAACATGAAGTACTGGTAACAGAATACCAAGGTTGTTTTTTCACTGGTCATCGGTTGTTTCACGTGCATATAGTGGGCGTGAAGCATCGGTTCACAGCCGTGCACAGGGTGGTGCATATGTAGGGGGGGTGCCGGGGTGGGTTTTTTGTACATGTTTGTACAGTTCTTGCCGCGTGCCAGGGGGGGGGGGTGGGTGGTGGTGGGGTGGTTTTTTTTGCTTTTTTGTTTTGGGGTGGGGGACGCGACTTCAACTTTCAGCCTAGAATTGCACCCGGTACTGTATGTACATGTTTTACAGTTCTTCTGCCACCGTTCTCAAAAAATTTGTCCCTTTCGCTCTGAGACCAACAACATTTTTTCACCAAATGATTGCAGATGTGTATGTTTGCCAATCCAATCTACATAATCGGTTCATCTTTGTGCTCATTCTGGGTGCCCTGCGTCGTCATGACCATACTCTATGCGGTGATTCTCAAAAAACTTCGCAACAGAGAACTTCAGGTACGCATTTCTGTTGGTAGTATTTCCAATTCATTTACAGTGATATAATGGAACTAGTAATTAATTTTGCAGAAGAGAAAGCAGAACAAACGCAAAGACCGCCCGCTAAACGCGATGGTTGCCAATCTCATTGGGCACGCCCGCATGGCCAGGGATGTGGGCAAGCTCCTTGGGGAAAGGGCTGAGCATGAGCTTCAGGTACTATATGCGCGATCATATAATTTGTTAAATTTGACGGTTTCGAATGAACTTTTTTATGATGTTCTCTTTCTTCTCGCTAAAGTTAGACAATATCTTGTCTGTAACATTTTCCGCTGTCCCTGGTTGTGTAATGCACCACGGTGGGCGTATGCGCACGACATTTTACCACAACAATCATTGAGCAATTTACTGTTTCAATGACTTTGCACAGTCCTTCATCCTTCCCAACTTTCCAGTTTTCATTGTTTTTTCTATTCTTTCTAGTTTCTCATCTCCTTTCATCAGATGCGTCGGCAACGCGAATCGCTGCAGCAGATTAGCCACCAAATCGTTGTTAACCTCAGTCCCGCGTCACAGGTACCGGATGTCACACGTGACCACATGCTAATTATATCTTGCCGCTGCGTAGACATTACGCTTGGAATGCTGCGCTTGGTGTTACTGGCTTGTTGTTAGAAAGCGTGTTCTGCTTGGATAGAAACAGGTGTTTCACTTCATTCTGGGACCACACACTCATCGTTGTCTGGCCAGCGACGCTCAACTCTGATCTGGCATTCTAATCATGACCAAAATGTAGCCCGCGGGAACACCTTTGCAACACAGTTAAAATTAAAAATGTGACAATAATCGGGCAATTGCGGGGCAGTGCGCTCTCCTGCATCGATTTGAGTTTTGGCCGCATACAACCTGCACATCAGCGGCTGTACACCTGAAACCGAAATTTTGCAGCGTTTCATCTTCACCTGATATTTTCGTTGTGCCGTGTGAATGTTTGCTCATCCTGTTCGCGTACATTTGTGTGGCAGGAGAACAGACTACAGTCAAGTTTGTTGAGCAATCAGCAGATCATCATCAGAAATTAGCTTTCTCAATTCCCCTAATCCTTTGCTGGTCTTCGGCCGCCGTGCCCCATTACCGCTTTCTACTCTTGTTTGCGTAATGCATGCGCTTGCAGTGAAGAGGCTGAATATGCTCAGCTGCTTACATGGCCATGGGCAATATTAGTGTGATGTTACATACTCCTGCATGTTAGCGGGATAATCCGCACCAGCATGCACGTATGTATAACGACATTTCAGCATGCAGCCAAAGCCTGGTGTGCCAATGGAGTGAAATTTATGATATGCTTCTTTGATCGATGTGATCAGTTACGATCAACCAATCAATGAATTTACAGAGCTGCACCAAGAGCTCGTCCAGTGACAGTTCTTCGTTTGACTCCGAGGATGAAGACAGCGCCGATGAGAGCACAAGGAGACGTCATGTGACGCCAGTCAGTTCGGAGCGCTCTCGCACGCCACACACCGGCGCCGATCATGTAAATTTGGGATATTATTTTATTCTTTTGTTTCTTTGGCGTTGCTTTTCATGCTGTTTTTTTGGTGTTTATGAATGGTTATTGTTTGCTGACTGTACAGTTTGAAACTGGGGTGCTTTTAGCTTACGATTGGATTTTTGTTGCCACTTCAGCGAAGGTGATGTTTGGCTAGAGAAATTCCGGCTAAATGTGGTAGGTCAAATTTCCGTAGGTTGAATTGCGAAAACCATTTATCCAGTCAATTCCGACATTTCTAACTGAAGAAATTGCGCACTGACGTTATGACCGTCGGTGATGTTTCGCAGCAATATTCTGTATTCACAAACAATATCAGAATGCAAGCAACATGCACGTCTCAGGTCGGGGCCGACACACAACTGCTGTCTGAACAACGCTGTGGTGAGAATGGCAGCAGAAAGAAACGCAACGTTCGTCAAACCAAAAGTGACGTCACCACAGCGATACCGCTGAGGAAAGTGGCCAAGGACGAATCGAATACGAGCTTGACGGCTGAGTGCTACCCCGTGAAACATCTGGTCAATGAACTCAACGAATACAGTCATGTATCGGCACCGACAGGTGGGTGATTGAATAAGTTGATCCTGTGATCGTGATTCATGATTCTTTATGATCGATTTCACCATTGATCAATTGGTTAGACTGGGTGAGGTGTTGATTGATTTTTTGATACCAGCTTTGATTGATCTGTTGTTGGATTTACTGCCTCCCTGATCGATTGAATAAGTGTGATGCATAGATTACCAGTTTAAATGACTGAATGAGTGGATTGATCGGTTGCAGATCAACTACAACCGGATGAGGATGATCCAACCGATCCATCAGTCGAAATCGACGCGTATTCGGAGACGGCCGTGGCTGAGACGACACTGGTCACGATGGAAATTCAGGCCGCCAGGTGGAACAAACAATTATTAATTTTCTGAACGAGCAAAACTCGAAATGTCTTTTATAAACTTTTCGATCGTTTTTTTACCGGAATTTCTTTCAGTGTCCCGGTGAAGCTCGCACCTGTTGAAACTCTAGTAAAAGTTCCCAAGCTCAGGTACTGTTCGCACGGCACAAACAACAGCACCATAATGTATGAATGTTTTACACACCAATGTATTATACTACCATGAATGTATCTGAAACCACAAACGCATGGTGAAATATTATGATCATAGTCCTATGGTTATCGACACATGAAGAAAATGTTGTTCGTTTGCGAATATATTTAAAAACAATTTTTACAGTTTCCGGACATATCGCAACTTTGCAGGTCCACTCGTTCATTCGGTGAAGATCTGCCATTCGACTCAATTCCGTTCATTGACTCCACCAATGGTGGTTCAAGACAGCCGAGTTTCAAAATCAAATCCGCGCCCACGCTGGCGTTGAACACACTCGAAGACTTCAGGCACGCCCGAACTTTGTCTTGTTCAAACCTTACTAGTTTCGTATGGTGTGACGATCAAATTGTGGGCCTATATATATCCAAGTCGTCAACCCAGATCGTCAACTCAGCCCCAATGCCGTGCATGTGTATTTCCAGAGCTGCTTGAGTTGACGATTTTCGTTGACGGCTAAACAATCAGCCAAATTTATAATATTGAACCACACCAGACCAAGGTAATGCAAATAAAAAAAACCTACTCTCCACCTCCATCATCAGTTGTACACCATACGGTTCGTTCCGTCTGCCTCACACACGAATCGGCGCCAAAGATCGTGTCGAGACCGGCGATGTCGCCTTGCCTGATCAGGCACAGTACGTGGCGATTAAAGGCTCGCCACCGCAACAAAACGGTCCGGTCAGCATCATTAGACAATCACCGAAGGGCGGCTCGTCTCGGACCAAACTGTTGTGCAACGTGAAGAACATGCACAACAATCACACACAGTTGAACGCCACCAAAAGTGTTGGTTAGTCTTGTCTTTGTTTGGGAGGGGCTCAATGGTGCTGTTTGGACACAGGTTTGCGGTAGCGGTGTGGTTTGTTTTTGTCACGAGCAAGCATGAGCCTTGTACCTGTGCCAATCACGCGATTCCGAATCTTTTCTAAATTTCGAACCCAACATACATAAGTGCGTGATGTATAGTCCAACCACGTGCTAATGAGACGACTCTTTTTAAAGCTTGCTTGGCCAGATTCAAAAATGCGCCGGTTACACGGGTTTTCGCAAACAAAAGAAAGAGATTGATGAGAGACATGATGACAAGTTCCAGCTGGCTGACCTCAACTTGTTGCGTGCTTACGCGAACAGCAACGTCGTTCAACACACAAATGTTTTGGGAGTCAAAAGGGAATTTACGCACCGGGGTGGAGAGCGTGTTTTAAAAAAATACATTAAATAAATGCGTTTCTCTTTCTTTCATTTTCGAAATACGTGGAACCGGAACATTATTGGATCCGCTGAAGTCAACTTGAAAATAAGTCGTTTCATGAGTTAGTGGCTGGACTATACATATAGTCTTTCCGTTTTATAACAGTCCAGAGGCGGTATACAGAAAATGTTTCAACGCCTTGAAAACAAGCAGTCATCGTCGTGGATGATAAGCAACAGGCCGACGACGTGGCTCGAAACATGCGTGCTACTTGATGGCTGCTGTTGCGATGAAACATTTGCTGTATACTTTGTTTGGACCGAGAATAAAATGAAAGACTATACATAGTTGATTATCGAACAGAACACACAATTGCGCTCACAGTATGTGTGGCGTTAACATTTCGTGGCCTATGCATGCAGATTGTATCATTTACGGTCGCCAAAACAACAGGATAATATTGACCGTTTGTGATGGAGTATGGTAGACTGGGCGTCAATTGGGCACGCAAATATTGCTAAAATTTTTATTCACAAATGTACAGTATGTACGTCGTCATTAAACAGGAGGGTACACGCATAACACTAAAATCGCACAGTCAGCAATCTTTCATTCTGAGTGCCCTGATTTGCAGGCAGCATGCTCAAGAACAGACATCACGACAAGGTGCGAGCGTCGGTAGCGGCGCCGAGTGTGTGCGTGACGTCAGCGTCCGGGACCAAACTGTCCAGCTCGATTTCGGTGCCTGAATCGGTACACGCGGTCGCCGGCAGGAACGGACACCAGCAACAGCAATGGAACAATCACAACAGCGGTGATACTAATCAGGTGCGGTGCGCGCGACAATGTGATGTTTCAAATGAGCATGTATAGTAGTTTTTACCCTTTGGCTTAGACAGTGTTTTGTGGCGGCAGACCAAATTAACGCAAGATACCATTGGGTGCGACCCGGATAGCCCCAGAAGCCAACCGGCTGAGCTGACTCCTGCATCCGAACTTTGCTGAACAAGATATTATGGGGCACAAAGTATAGCTGCGCTCAAATCGGCTTGCGAAAATGGGCTAAAAAATGAGGTGATCCGAACCAAAGTGTAAAAATCGTGACATAATACGGATTCGCAAAAAAAAACTGCCAACAATTTATAAAAAAATCTGTCTGTCGTCAAATGAAGTCGTCAGATCCTGTCATGAACTCAAGCAGCAGCCCCAAGTGAGCGCGCGAAATAATACATTGGGTTGATGACAAGATTTGACGATCTGGTTCGACCACAGTTCTAATAAGCCAAAATGCACGCAGGTGGATGAGCACGAGTCTTCCTCAGTGGTGCAACAAGCTCAGAGCCTGCTCGGGCCGAACTCACTCGGTTCGTTCAGTTCCGGTCCAATGCGCAAACTCACGTCACGCCTCTCCAGCAATCTGTCGGAGGCCAGAAACAGCATGTGGAAACAGGTAGATTGAAGACCATTCATTATCTGTCTACGGCCCTTAATGGAAAACTCCGGTGGTTTTATCATAATTAGCTCGTTTGAAAAAGTTGTGCAATTTAGATGGTTTAGTGCCACGCGTAGGTACATGCGTTCAGAAAATAAAGTACATATTTCGGATGTCCCCGACTTCAAACGCAAATATACGAGAACTTTTACGGCGTGGTTAGAAAACCACATCAGGGATAAACTGCTCTCACAGTACATACACTTAAAACATTCTGCTGTTGAAATGCTGTATGTGCACTTGCTGTGCTTAAAGTGTGAAACCGATTTGAGGTCAAAGCCAATGTGCACTTCAAGACCGTGAAGAACATCATACCGACGAAACGAACGCGACGTAAAGAACACAGGCAGATCAGGAAGGAACGAAAGGCGACACACACGCTGGCGATTGTGTTGGGTTGGTTTGGGGGGGGCGTAGAAATGGAAAGATTTCGTCTGGCAGTTTATGATGAGAGGTTGTTCGCTATTCATATGGCACCTGTCAAACATCAGGCTGAAAGTTATGCTGGCGAAGCACTGCGGGATTCGCGTTTGAATGTGCGTTGCAATATGAAATGGGCAACGAGATTGTTTTCTTTGCACGGTTCGGCCCGTGTTTCGGCACAGACGAGTGCGGTGCATCAGGTCATCGTCAATGCCCATGCAACAGAGATGGGCACGTGGGTATGCGTAACGCGCAGTCAGCAAGTGAATACATGAACATTGGGCGAGTTTTTTGGCGTTCGAACTTTCGACTAGTTTTAATCAGTGCGCAGTGCACCACCAGTTGGGCCCACGGTTTGCACACGTCACGCTGCTGTTGGGATTGCATGGGTATCATGCACCAAACATGTACTGTGATTTCAGCGGTGTTCCTTGTCTGTTGGATTCCGTTTTTCGTGTGTCACACGAGCGAGGCGATTTGCATAGCGTTCGAGGTACAGTACCCGGCCGATCGACCCGAGATTGGCTGCATCGACATGCGAGCGTTCACGGTGGGCACCTGGCTCGGATATATGAACAGCTTTATGAATCCGGTCATCTATACGATATTCAATCCCGAATACCGCCGCGCGTTTAGAAGGATATTCTCGTGTAAGTGATATGTTTCCACAAGCGTGTGTCTCTGGACGGGTGTCGCACTTGGTGATCGGATCAGATCTGTTTTGGTCAAACATGACCATCCATTTTCTTTCTTTCGAATTTAGGAATTTTTTTGAAAGATGTTGTATCAATACCACCCATAGCCAGAGCCAGATGCCAGAGCACAACCTTAACACTACTTGTTCGAGGGCAAGTGAACAACCGATCGCCAAGTGTGACACCATGGTGGATTATTCAGCAAAAATGGTGCCTATAATATGATTTGGTTGTCCACTCGGTTTTATGACTGATTTGTGCTTCATCGGTGACGTTTTTTCATAGTATGGTAAGTTTCTAATTTCGTTGCCTCATGCATTTTTACAGACGCAGGAAAACTCCCGTTCGAAGTCGAGGCAGGCAACAAGCTCAACACATAGTGAACAAGCCACGCAGCTGACACACACACAGCTTGTGTGACTGAAACATTCGAAACGCACACGAGCCAGCTGCGTGGCTTGTTGACTGTGTGTTGAGCTTTGTTGCCTGCTTAGACTTCGAACGGGAGTTTCCCTGCGCCTGTAAAAATGCACGAGGCAACGAAATTAGAAATTTACTATAGCATGAGAAATACATAGATTTGGAGCTCCAAAAATTTGCCAAGATCTGCCAAAAATGTTCACGTACCTATTTTATAGTTCTTTTTTTTCGAGTATGTGCGTTTTTTCCCGTTTTCGGCATTAATCCCAGACGCAAAGGTTCTCATTCGTTGGGAATCAGGGTGGAAGGCGCTAAGTCCTGCTATTATTACGCAGCTCACTGTTATTAAAAATACCTACATAACTTTCGACCTTCATTAGTTTTAAATCGTTCTTGTGATATTACTTTTTTACTGATAAGTTTATCTGCACAGTCTACTAGCTCAAAATCGGTATATCATTCTGTACATTAGCAGAACAAAAACTGAATAATTGTACGGCTTGTGCAATGATTTTCAACAGAGTTTTGTTCCTCAAATGCGTGTGAAAAGTCATATCAAAATGAAATTCCGTACCGCTTCATTACCTTGTACGCGCTATGTCACTTTGTTGTTGCCTTTTTGTTTGTAAAGCCGAAATGGTTTTTTATTCGGGCTTCACTTCAATATGGCCCAGTTTATTTCGTTTAGTAAATTGAGCTTGTTGACATTATTATGCAGAGTTCTAGATTTATTTAAAATTTAAAGTGCAGGTAACTACTGGAGCACAGCGCTTCTTTTTAAACTTTTATCTTGCGAGAATAATCAAAATGTTCACCAATCACGATTGAACGCAGATTTCGGTCGACTTTCACAGTATCGCTTGATGTTAGGCAACTGGTAAAAGAAGGTTGAAACATTTTGTGACTTTTGAATTCATGTCTCGAAAAACTGGTGATCGGATCCGACATGCACAAGTCACGCTCGACGTAAAATGAAATATGTTCAGCGTCACTCGTGCGTGTTGATTCGACCAACGTAAGGTTTTACGCTGGTCGAAATTCGTGACATCATCAATATAAAGCTCGAATCGCCGTTTTCAAGAAAACTCACGTGACCAAGACAAGACAGATCGGATTCGATCACCAAGTGTGATCTTGGCCAAGAGAAAAACCGACCAAGCGAGAATTTGGAAACAAGTGAATTATTTTCACCTGATGAACTCGTTTGTGATGATGTTTCAACAGGGGATAGGCATCGAGCGCTTCAGGGTCCAAGACGTTCAGAATTCGGTCCATAACTTCTGCCTGTTAAAAATCAGGCTTAGAAAACAAGGCTAATTGTAATGTGACCAGTGCAGCTGGCCAGGGATCTGCTGTCTATCACGCGTGGGATGCGTGTGGTGCAAACTATTCAGCTCGACGGCAGCAGCGGCCCCAAATGAGGTTTGCTACATCCACACTCTTTGCATCCCCATACTTCCAATGTAATCAGCAACCTTAGAGGGGTCGCGACATTATACATTTTTGGTGTGACACACACCGATATTACTAGAGAAAGGACAAGACGACACCTGAAGTCACATTTTTTTGAACAATCAATGATGTCGAACGTCGAAGATTTCATTCAGAAAGGACTGTGTAGCACTGTTTAAAATGAAATTCACCTCCGCATATCGATTGCAAGGAGCAAATTTCAATCTGCTGTAGTCGCTCGGCTCCCTGAAAATCAAGCGTCGAGCTCAAAACATGAAACAAGAAAATGTTCCAAAGACGAATTCCTACAGCGACCCTACGAATCGGAAGAGCATGGTGCTAAAGAGATTTTCGTTTGGGCCACACTGTGAGATAGACGCGAAACGCTGATTTCGACCAGCGTAAAAGTTCTTCCCCTATGTCAAGCCCAAGCGGACATCTTTCACGCTGGTCGAAATTGATGGTTCAAGTCTAACTCACAGTGTGGCCCAACTAGAAATTTCCAGTGTTATAAAATTGTACCTGATTAGAACCACATTTTCTTGTTCCATTTTTGAGCTCGGTGCCTGTTTTTTCAGGGAGCCGAGCGACTACAGCAAATTGAACTTTGTTCCTTGCAGTCGACATTCGGAGGTGAATTTCTGAATGAAATCTTCGAAGTTCGACTTCATTTATTTTCAAAAAAAGTGTAACTTCAAATGTCTTCTTGTTATTTCTGCGGTAATATCGGTGTGTGTCACTCCAAAAATGTATAATGTCGCGCCCCCTTTAAGGATCGAAACCTGATACAAATCAGCCCAGGACACGCTTTCCCCAATCAGCCAAGTGCCCCCATTATCTTTCAAACAGTTCTCGAATCGCTCGCTGTGCTCTTTGAATGCAAATGGTTTGATACTTTCGTGCCAGACCTGTTTCTGAAAAAACAGTAATTTGTGAGAATGTTGGTTCTCAAAAAATGGATCCAACACGCACAAGATGTAACTTCTGAAACCTACCCCTTTCAGAATGATTTCGTCTGTCATGACGTCAGGCACATGGAGCTGTACAGCCGACCACAGGTGCTGAAGTTAGTGCCGATGATAAAATCTATGAATTGATTGGGATCAACATTTAGAAAGCGTATCAATTTCACGCCAATCCAAATCGGCCACATTATCTGGTTTTTTCTCACCTCATGGAAGTCATGCACTGCGTAAGCCAACATGAACACTTGGGCCGATTCGATATGGTTACGACCGGCTAGACCTGTCTGGATACTGCGGTTAATGCAACACACTACACTGTCAAACTGGGCGATCTACGGCGTACAGCCAGGGTTTCAACAATGTTTCTGCCAGATACATAAGTCCAAATGACTTCAAGGATTTTGGTTCTCAATTGAGACTGTATAGATCCGTGATCACCGAGTTTGACGCAGGCAATATGTGTCACAAGTTAATAAAAATCAGAAATCCCATCACAAATGCACCGAACCGTGTTCAGCAGCAATAAGTTGGCTAATGACTTTGCCTTGAACGATCTTGTGCTGATTATCGATCAGCAACATTGGCACCATGCCGAATGGAATTGCTGGAAAGTAAGTTTTCCAGATTTGCGCATAGTATACTGAATTAATATGATTTAATGTTAAGTTGCAACCAACTTGCTTTTAAATCTGGCCATTCTGATTCAAAATCGACACGTATATCTTCAAATTTAACGCCTGAAAATATGAAGTGTATCGCCCAACTTTTGGTGTCTTTGAACGAGTGGAAACATCACCCGACCAGATTGATACAGTGTGTAGCGACAATGTTCGCCGCGCGATCGAATATTGAAATAGTAAAATTTGTAGGAATGGGACATTTTTTATTTTTTTTTCAAAAATATCGATCGTAGTTGGACGAGCAGGTGTACAAAAAGGATTGAAAAATTGCGACTGAACCAAGCCAAGCAAACAACTCAGCCCAAGTTTTCGGTATGAAGGCAAAACCAGTTTTGATGATAAGAAAGCGTATGGTTCGCACCTCGCACTGTAAATGTTTTCAATTTTCACTCACACAGCACAGTGCATTTTTTCCACATCCACAACGCGTAATTTGTTTGTTTGGTTCGTCGGCTGTCGGGAAAAAGGATGGTCACAGAACATTTGACTGAGCAAAATGTCTATGCGGCATGCGGATGAAACAAGCTGAACAAAATTAAGTCGCAACACTTGAGCATCAGCGTTCGGCGTAAGTCAAAGTTGAAACGGCTCCCATGTGTTTACCACAATCCATCTTGTGTAATCCTTATGATCAACAGTGCACGCGGGTTCTGCAGCCGACACCAACAACCTACATACTGTATGTACTCTGCACCGCGATCGTCCCAACGAGGAGTGTTTCTAGATGGCACCGATTGCAAATGCGGCTATTTATGGCGAGACCTACATACATGTAGGCGTTGTGCATGGCACATAGGCAACAAGCACTCAACCATCATGATGTAGAAGTTCAAAGGCTGTGCTTCAATTTGTCACAAGCCACCCGCTCCATAATAACGTGTAGCACACGCAGCATGACACACGCCGACACTTCACCGGCTGTAGCACAGGTCAACGGATGACCACTATCACAGTGCATCGTGTTCGTTTCAACATCAGCATGCATGATACCTGCAGATTGTTATTGTGATTTGAGGAAATGTGTTTTTGCACGCAAACTTCAACTATCTTTCGTGTTCCGAATTGCAGGTTTATGACGTTTTGGATCACAACTGGCGTGATTTCTCTCTCATTTTGTTCAAAAAATGCCTGAGTGAATATATCTCGACATCATTGGTCAGATCGGTTAATTTGTTAAAAACATATGAAATTTTCAAAAATTTCAACTGAGCGCCCTTTTTTGGTTCAGTCACAATCCGTGAAACCCTGTTTCTCCGGGGTTAACGGGTTCCAGGCAGAGTTGTGGCGCAACAATTCAGATTTTTTCAAAAGTGAATACAGCAGCAGAGGCAGGGAACAATGAGTCACGCAAAATAACCAGTGTTTACATTTGTTATGTCATCTATAGTGTGGTCAAGCTACATAAGTGAAATGATCACTGAACAATATCACAAATCACGATAGCAGCTTTGCATAAAGTTTGTGTCTCAGCAATGTATGGTGGCTTATTAACAATTTTTTTGCTTTAATCTTCATATTCAACTATCGGTTAATTCTTGTTTTTCCTGAAAAAGTCCTGTTTCCATCGTGGCTGTTGTTTGTCAGTTTTCTGTTTGTTTTCGTGCCCGCTGGATTTTGTTGATGATTCCGAGAATGAATATTTGCTCGGCTCGCGTTGTTTCGACTTCGACTTTGATGGCGTCGCCATGGGACTCGGAGTGACATCGCCTGCGCGGTTTTTTAGTTTATAAATTTGAAATTAATTATTTTTTGTGGAAAGGTTTATTCGAAATCGCGACTGAGGAACTTGCAGAACAGTTGTACCAGTTTTGGCCAACGAGAACATAGAAAAGCTTGGTTCACTTGTTCATAGTTTTGATTTGGCATGTGCGCTAGAACTGACGATACAACCTGAGACACCACCGGCCGACGAACTCAAGGTTGATTCGTGAGACCAGAAACTGGGGTGCTTAGGTACAGTGGCGGTACGATTCTGGTGTATCTTGGCATGCCAAATCACTTTCCATCCCTGAATTCAATTGAAAATGTCGTCGACTTTTCCAGAGAGCGGTTCAAACATTTACAGTATGCCATTGTTTATGCTGCATGATTGATCTCAAAGAACACCAGAAACATACATGTATGTAAAAGTGAAGAAACGACCGCCGTCCCCAAACCTTGCGTTTCAGCGGACTGTTCAACAGACGAAACCGTTTCACCGCCGCTTGAGCCTGCCTGCGATTTGTCACTACTCGGCCACGCGCGCGCAAAGTTCTCGCTCGTGTTCACGCTGTATATGGGGAAGGGGAAGCATGAAGCGCCGTGCGCATGGGCAAACAATTGAGAGCATTGCGTTGTGTGGCATATATATAGGTTATGCGAACAACACTAATATTTCGCGTTAAATTTTTCGACATTATAAATTTTGGTTCCACTTTTCAGGCAAAAATTATTACATCAACCTGATTTCTTCAGAGAATAATTGTGAAGTTTCGGATGTCGTATTTTGCAGAGACTTTTGACGACTTTTGATCGCCGGCGGCATGGTCATTTGTGATTTCTGAAAAAATACGGCTGTTGTTTTGGTGCTCGATGCGAATATTGCAACTGAACTGTGTGCAGATTGCACATCACGCTTCCGAAGGTTATACACTCTGATGGATTTTAGCAGGATTTTAGTGAAGAGAACATTGATTTTTCTGGGCCCCACATACCCTCCAGGGCTTTATTTGAAATTTTTATGTCGTGTTATGCTCAGTGCTTCTTCGTTTTGAGAACTACGACTCAACTGAATTAGACAATTATGGTAAACAATATTTTTTAATCAGCTTTATTAACATCCACCCCAGTATATCCAACCATAATATTGCGTTTGTGCTCCACCAGCCAGGCTACGAGTTCCTCCGCCTCCTTTACATCCTTCTCCAATTTTCTAGTTTTGTTTCGCAAATGATGACATGTGAATACGATCACAAAGGCGAGCACCAGGGCTGGAAAAGGTAACGGGGGGACGGAGCTCATCTTGAACGTCAACTTTGCGGGCAACCACTACGACTTGTCCTGAGAATTTCCTAGGCAAGTCGCAGCACACCTTGCCCGCGCCCAGCAGTTGTAGTCCAAAGGTAGTCGTATACAATGTATGTACAAGCCTTGCTTGTCTTCAAAGTTGGGTATACGGACGTAAGGGCGCGTGTGGTCATACTGGAAAATGAAAATGATGTTTTTTCCATTTCCATTTTCCGATATGCCTACACACGCACTGGAAAATGGAAATAAAACAATACTATTTTTTGCGGCAGTCAAGTTATGAACAAACTTATTCTGTGCTGGTCAAGCGTCGGTCATTGATTGGTTAGATTTTACGTACACAGAAAATGTCTCGCTTCATTCACATTTTCCAGTATGCGTGAAGTCGCATTGGAAAATGGAAATGGAAAACTTGTACATTGGGGGTCATGCTGAACGGAATAAGTTGGTTGATGCACTGGGTAATAAAATTCAGCTGCTACTGGTACACGTTCTTTGAGGGCCCCAACGCGATTGGGTTAGCGGCTTAAATAATCTCGCTATCCCTAAAATCGTTCAGACGTCACGGAAGAACATTGTCGGTAAAGCTGGACGGAATAATTGGTTGATGCGCTGGGAGATCATTGTGTGCACATACCCCTCTGCACGCCAGGCCTGTTCCAATCTTGCAGCTCGGAAGCACAATCATGACTGAGAACGTGTTTTGTTTCATTGCCATATGTCGGAAAATGGAAACGAAAAACTTTGACATGAAAAAATTTCATTTCTATTTTCTAGTATGACTACACGCGCCCTAGGCTTACAGTATATGCTTGGGCTGGAAAAGGCATATAGAGCATCCCCTCAATCAACAGCTCTCTCCCCCACCTCACCTAAACACATCTCTGCGACAATCAAATAGGCCCAAATCGGTTGCTGATGGTAGTGCAGGTCATGGTCTGACGTCTTGGTATTGGGCTTGCGGCTGATGTTGTCCGGAGCGGTTTGATCAGATGATGTTTCATAAGAGGTTGACGTCAATGTTTCATCGTTGGTAGATGTTTCACGGCCAATTTGAGTTTCATCGTAACCGGTTGATAGTTGGATTATTGTTGTCGACAAAAACAGCAACAGCGGCAGAATTGGGGAGTTGAAACTGAGCCTTGGGTGATGAGGGTTGAATAGAGTCATGACTTTGGATAAAGCGGAAAGTTTGGGCAAGATTCTTAATAGGGAAAAAATGAAAAATGACATTTAGCCAATATATGTAAAGTGAACTGTGTGGAGCAACGTTGCTTTTATTTGAATGCCCGTCGATCCGCCTTCACAGCTCGACAATGCACCAGGTTAGTGCCGGATGCAGTGCACCGGATGCAACTGTAATTTTCGTTTCAACAACTGGTTTCACGCTACCGGAGCTTTCCATATAAAGCCCCGGGGGCTCTACTCGAGAAAAGGTGGAAAATCGGGCTCTTCGTTTCAAGCATTTTATACAAACGGAGCCCCCAGCCCCAATTCGGAAACGTTTCCTACCTAATAGGGCGCTCGGACTTCTGGGTAGGTTTTTGACATCATTGCAAATCATCGCTAACGTCATTGAATGTTATCATAATTGGTCTTTATGTGCATTTCAAAGAGCGCATAATTCGGTCTCAGCAGATTCTGTCGTAAAAATGTGCGAAAATGACCTGTTTCTGCCTCTTTTGGGAAGAAAATCTGCGTCGCACATGGGCTCCAGAGGTTCTGTTCAGGGGCTGTACCTATGTATATATATATATATATATATATATATATATATATATATTGTATGCACTCTAAATGTCACGGACTCTACCAAGATGAAAGTCATTCGTGCCAAACCATGTTCCATTTGAAGTTCCATTCTATTACTTTTGGTTTCTTGCTGCTGTCATTATTTCGAATTCTGGCTGTCGACCTGAGTGGTAGTATAGTATTTCCGTTTTATAACAGTCCAGCAGCGATATGCAGAAAATGTTTCAACGCCTTGAAAACAGCAGTCATCGTCGTGGATGATATTGGTCGCACAATGACATTATAAGAATTGGTCAAATTTTTTTCCTGAATCGTAAAGAGGGAAAGTGACGGGGCAATGACGTTGCGTTGCGCGATCACACACAAAACACGTAGTAAAGAGAATGTTTCAGACCTGCGGCAACGTGGTTAATCTGCTAGATTATTTTCAGCCGAAAATGTTTTGTGAGAATCACAAATAGCACAGTAGTTAAGAGTGACTGAACGTGAAAATCAGGATTGATTTTGATGAATTCTTATATGGTCATTGTGCGACCAATAACCAACAGGTCGACAACGTGGCTCGAAACATGCGCGTTACTTGATGGCTGCTGTTGCGATGAAACATTTGCTGTATACTTTGTTTGGACCGAGAATAAAATGAAAGACTATACATACTCATTGGTTCGTGTTTAGTCTTGTGTATACAAACC
Organism: Rhynchonema sp. JSB1_4; assembly: GCA_030248065.1. Classification (NCBI taxonomy): domain Eukaryota; kingdom Metazoa; phylum Nematoda; class Chromadorea; order Monhysterida; family Xyalidae; genus Rhynchonema; species Rhynchonema sp. JSB1_4. The sequence continues at coordinate 52,194 of JASAMV010002355.1, read as the reverse complement.
GAGTGCTTACCGTACTAACCCTATTATCGCTACACGCGTTGTTTTATTTTTCTCAAGGTGAACTTTTAGAAAATACATCTCTGGACTTTTCTTTCCTTCAACATGAATAGTTGTCTGAACGGATTACTGAAGCGTAATCCACACCTTTGACAACGCGCATGGAAATTATGAGCCTGAAAGTGTTTTTACTTCAAAATGGTGCGTACATACGTGCATTTGAGCGCGGAAGTTCGAAAACTGATCTGCATCCATCCACCACACTGGCATCGTTCATTTTCTGCTCATTTTGCACTGAAATTAACCCGAGACAATTTTTGATCCGAAAAGTCGCGCGCCGTAGCAGTGGAGAATGTGTGTAATTTCAGAGTAAATTCCCGATTCCCACTTTCGACGATTTAACCAACACATTTTAAAAACATCGCAAGTACACCCAGTTTGTGCTTACGCATCTGCCTTTAGAGGTCAAGTTCACGGGAACGCGCTCCATTCACCAAGACAATGTACCAGATGATGTATCTTTTGCAGACGTGCACACGTTTATTTTATGCCCCCTGTTTCTGTTTCTCTGCGATCTTTGACAAGAAGACAACAAGCGTTTGATCGTTAACGTGACGCTACGGGAAAAAAGTGAAATTGTGTCACAAATTTGTTGCGGTCTTTTTCGATCATTTCTTGTTGTTGTTGGGTTGGTTGTTAATGATTTTGGCTTGTTTCCTTCAGTTTTGTGCTTGTTTTCATTTGTACGTTATATTAATTGTTTTCAACACGCTGTCAAAAACATTCTGCCATTTTTAGGTATTAGGTAGTTTTATTTATAGGATGCAATACCTAAAAATTTAACTTTGTAGTTTTTGAAGAAATCTTTTAAGCTCAAACGCTGCGCACCTGGTTATATTGGTTATCATATAAAATTATTTCATTCTGATATGGTAATTTTTAATCGTCTCCGCCTAACGGGTTATACATATGTAAGCGCCACCCACATGACATAATCAAAATGAGTGTTTCTGTCACGTTACATGCTGGAACCTGCACGTGCATTACGTGAATAAAATAATACTCATCCAGTGTTCATGCATATTTGAAATTACAATGGAAATCAGTTGCAAAATTTCAATCTCGTGGTGCGTTATTGCATACACATTGTATAGGTGTACATGCACCCATGGTTTGCACATTGCAGCATGAGTACACACACAAGGTATGACCTAATTTTCACCCCTTGCCTGTTACATGCACAAAACACAATATAATGTGAACCACCATGGTATACTAAAATTATTTATAAAATATCAATCCTCGTCGACACAACAATGTTAATAAAATCATGAATGCTATTCTGTCATTTTTTTTGCTCACGTGAAAAATTGTACCCGAACACGTTCGCCAAAAATGCGATATTATAGTTCGGAACATCTGGATGAAATTTGCTCAGATCATGTCTCAACCCAATCACGAACATAATTTTAGAAAACGGCTGATCCACAATCACCAACCTAAAATATCTTCGTATTATTTGACTGACTGAACTTAATCCTCTGTTCCTGCTTTAATATCATATTTGTTTGCTTGACCTTCGCCGGTATACGAACAATTTTCTTTTATTCAGTGACTTCATCGACGTTCCCAATATTATCGTCTCGTTTTGGCCATCGCTAAATATATTTTCCGTGTCAGGGTCTCTGATCGCAATGCATTTTTGTTGACGTCATATTTAGGATGAATTGTTATGGCAAAAATTTAAACGATTATAAGATCAACTTTGATGACAGTTTTGGGCTCAGCAGACTGGCTGGGGCCGTGCCTGCCTGCTGACCAGCTGACGTGTTATGTACATAGATAATCTCTAAACACAGTTGGTGCTGTTGAGATGTGCAACATTGTTTTCCTCTCATGTTCATTATTTTGCGACGCCCTCCGATATTTTGGACAAAAATCCATCCTTATTTTTATTGTTTTATGTATCCATGGAACTGCTTCATGTCCAGAAGCATCAATGGTTCAAAAACAATTCATCGCAATCACGCGGTGATGTTTCACGCATCCTATTTATAAACAAACACATTTCAGAAATCCCGACCATCAGAATGCTTCGAATAGCACTATTATTATCCCTAGTGCAATATGGGGCGAGCATACCCCGGTTTAGGCGTCAGGCCGGTTTAGGGTCACCCTGGGACCTGCAGTCATTTGGACAGGGCCTCACGTCAGGGAACGGATATCTGGCTGATGCGTTAAAGTTAGTCTGGAATCTTTTGGTCTGGTTTGTGGTTACAGGTCATCGTTTTCATGGTGACATGATTTTGGGGGCACCGTGTTTGATCACCAGGAACAATATTCCACTTTGAATGTATTTATGTTTGAGAGCCCATTGTGCACTATGTAATGCACCATACCGGTGTAGAACCGTATTAACACGCGATGTTGTACTCGGCCATAACACCACCTGATGTTGGTTTGGTGGGTCCATTCGCACTGACTTTGACCGGGTTCGCCGCCCATCAACACAGAACCGGCCAACACAAGCTGCCGCTACTCAGGCCCTCTTTTCCGCAACCCCAAAAAACCCCAAATTTCAGGAATCCAGTGGACACCCTGTCATCGGTGCTGCGTTCGATGTCAGGCGAGCCCGAAGTGGACCAACGTGCTCAATACCTGAACATTCCACAAGGACACCCCGCACAGCAGCTGAACGTCAGACCCGGTCAACCGGACGATTTTGACTTCAGCGCCCCGCTACCGTCCATTGATCTGCAGGTTTGCGCCATTATTTTCTCTCCCCCTTCTTTTTCGGAAAACACCGAGTTTTCTGGACGCTTTTGTACTCAGAATGGGCTTCGGCTACCTGTTTTCTTGCGGGAAGAATTATAAGACCCTGTGGTCGACCTGAATGCTTTGATGTTTGTACAGGGCTTGTGAAACATCAACTTACTGTATCGGTTCCGCGAACCGCGTGTAGTCGGGCATACTGTAGTTATATTATGTTTTACAGGACTACAAGTAAAGTAACAAAAAACTACGGTGTCCTTTATCACCGTTGTTATCATGCCTATCGGGTGGAAAACCGCAGATGGCATGTACCAAAAACTATGAACTTGAAACTTATCCATCCCAACATACGGTATGTGCGTGTGACATGTTTCCAGGGTTTCGCATCGGGCAACGTTCCCGGGCTTGCCCCGATCCCGGTGCCAGGTTTCCCCGGGCCAACAGACGTGCCCAAAATCCCCGGGGTCAACACCATCCCCGGACTGGACATGTGGAACTACCTGGTCGGCCAGTTAATCCCTCAAGCGGTTCCGGCCACAAATTCGTTGCTAAAGGGCTCCGTTAGTCGTCTGTTGCCGCAGGATACGACCAACAACCTGGCCAAAGACGTATTCAGAGCGCTACATCCCCCCGCGGCCAGCATCGAAGTTGGTCGTATGATGGGAAGGTGGTTTCAGGTTGGTATAGCTGGCTAGGGGGTGGGTTTTCGACGGACATGACAAAACTGGGAGGATTGTGCTACAAGCTACGGCGCGTTTTTTTGGTGTTTCGACTTGGTTTCACGAACGTGCGGTGTACCAGGTCATCATCAGTTAGTGCAAAGACGCCAGATGAGATGGCCACGTGACAAGTAAGAATACCTGCAAGCTGCTGGCTTACACGCTCATTTGGTGGTGTCCCGTATGCGTACTTTTGATGCAGGTGGTGTACATACACTGTTTCCTTTCTTTATTTCTCGAAACGAAACTTTGTTCTATCTCACATGCGCAACGAAGCGACACGGTCTGATATGATGTAACCACCAATCATGAACATCATTTTTTGAACATCGTTACCACGCACGAAGAAATTACGGAAATGAAGACTTTATTCTCACTTTCAAATACATCTCAATTTCTAGAGAAAAATGTCAATACAACATTTATCTTACTTCAGGTGATCAACAGTCCACACGTGATTCGTGAAGCGTGCACCGTGTCGCATTGTAAGTTTGATGGATCAATGTCACACATTTTATTAGTTCGCGTAATTCGGTCGCTAAATGTCACACATAAATTCATCACGTATGTAGATATACCACATGGGATTATCGATTGACAACAACCATTTCATAAATTGCATTTGTTGCAACCTTGACCAAGTACATAAGGTGCCGTAAAAGTGACCGGGTCACAAGTTTTCGGTGTTGTGCATGCGCGTTAGGCTCATCACGTGACAAAACATGCGTGAATATTATTCGAAATTGAATTGATATCCTGTTCGTGACATGCAGATTGATAAGAGATGTTGAAAGGAAGGCACCCGTGACAGGGACTTTTTTAAACAGGGAATTTTTGGGAAGCTCGGCTGGTGCGCACCACAGAAATGCACATCTTCTTAGAATATCGTTGCTCCAAACTGTTTGTTTGTGACGCTTCAGAAAATCGACCATCAAATTGCTATCATGCCCATCTGTGCGCTAAACAAAAAGGGCAATATTATGATTGAACACCGGATCTTTAAATCCCGATCAACGTGTTGACTTCCGTGTTGTCTTTCTAGTCGGCGCGCTCACCAACAACACGTACAGTGCGACGTTCACGATACTCAAGTTCTACCGCGAAGGCAATCCGAATGGTCCACCTCGATTTGCACTCGGCTATGGATTCAAATCCGGTGATGATGGACAATTCGTGATACACAACAGCAACTCACCAGACTCGGAACCTTGTTGGTTTGGGGTTGGGGGATTGCAGTCTGGCCTGTTTATAGTGTGGCATGATTTTGACATGGGTGGTATGCTTCTCATTTTGGGTTACTGTACATATCATACTGCTAAATTATATTCGCATGTTATCAGGAATTTGTCTTGACCAAAATATCGTTTATTAGGCACTATCAACTTCTAGGCATTCGTAGAGAACGCGGGTAGCTCATGCTGATATACTGTTGTTTTTTTTTCAGCAACCTGAGCTGGGATACATAGGTTCTTTCCACATGTTGGGTGTTGAGTATTGACTCACTGGTCCGGAATTCTTGCTATCATGCCCAATGATCACAGCATCATGATGAAAAGGTAAAACCGAATGGCCTAATTACAATTGCTTTCAGTCTGGGTGATCAAGACCGGTCCGCTGAACGAGTTCAACCAATACGACTACGCAGTGATCAGTAACTGGGTGAAATTCCCGGTGTTCGTGATCGCGCGCGATCCCCATCGCTTCCAGCAGTTGTACATGGGTGATGTACTGCAGTACTTGGAGGATAGACGTTAGTGATGGCCGGGTGTGATTGGCATTGATTGATTGGGATTGATCCAGGGTTTACTCAGATCAATTCAACTCAAGCAGCACTGAGTCAACTAATCTTGGCATTGGGAGTCAGTTGACGACTTTAGTCGACGATCTCAGTGTTGACCTTGCATCAATAAGCCGATTGATTTGGCATTGATTGGTTCATTGTTGGATCAATGGATCGGCACACCGATTGACTCATTTATCGGCCGATTGTTTGACCAACTGACTTATTGATTGGTCCATATGATCGACCTTTATTGACAGCGTGATGTATTGATTCTGCTTTCAGAGTACATCAACGTGTTAACAAAGGCGCTGAACATGATCTCACCTGTTGACTACAGTCAATGTCAATACACACCAACGTTCTCTGGTGCTGGATAATTATCAATAAAATTTTCTTTTTCATTGCATTCAATTTCTCTTACATTGTCTTTCACAGTCGTGCGTGGTGCATTTGTGATGTTCCCGCTCATTTTTCTCATTTTGATTACCTATTGTGTGCTTATTTGTTCCAAAGAAAGTGTGTGTTTTGCCTTGTTATTCTTGCCGTTTTATAACGTTGTGTTCTCCACGCGGTAAACATTTTTTATTTGTTCTCTGTGACATTCCACTACGATTTCAATGTAGAGCTAAATGCATACTCGACAAATTTTGTACATATACGCAGAACAACAATGCTTGCAATTACTGATTGGAGGACCAATAATCTAATGAAAAAACTAAGATTGGGGAATAAAAATTGACAGTACACGTGAATACCGTCAAGCAAACGTTTTTATAAATATTTTGAAACAATAAAACAAAATGCTGTCCAACAAACGTTTTTATAAATAGGAAATAAAGTTCTCAAACTTCACACAACACTTTATCCAAAATGTCACGAGCCGCTTTCCAGTGTTGGGTCTGGGTGTCGAAAAAAATCGGTGTCGGCCGAAATCTGATAGCAAATTGCCGCAGATGCCAATGTGCAGACCTGAGGGTTGTGATGCATCATTCCCCTTTGTTAGATTTGTGCTCTGATGTGAATCGTGCATCGTGTTCTTCCATTCATCGGTTTCTATCTGTAATCATCACAGACCGGTGGTGCACCGGGTCATCATCACCAGCGGTGTAAATGCACCAGATGGCCTTAGCCTTAGCCAGCCGTGGCCATGATCCAGGCTTAAGGCTAAAAACCAAACAGCTCTGGCGTACGCCAAACATCTATGCCTTCCCCATCCCAAGCCTTATTTACGAATGGGGGCGAGCTATTCGTGTACCTACAGTACACTGGCTTTCTTCACAAAAGCGTAACTATATCAGCCTCAGCCCAATACACTTCCACGACACGGAACTCCATCTTGACGTGTGCGTGAAGGGGAAATGAGCATAAACAAACAATATCAAAACCACGGTTCAAGTAAATTTATTGCAAACGAGAATTATATACTGTACTGAAATTGTGATTGAAATCAAGGTATGTAACGTTGCAGTGCTGTATCAGCCTTTGATGGCTGATCAGATTTATCTTTCGTGTTTGACAACTCCTGCAACTGATACAGAGCTCCCTTTGCTTCATTTTCTTCCCGCTGATGATATTCTGTGATGAATTCTGGCAAAGCTCTTGCGAAAGACCCAAACAAAGCTTGGCGAAATGGAAAAAATGGAAAAGGTAGTTGTTGTTGAATGTATAAAAATTCAACAGTTCAGAACGACTGCTGAAAGTCTTGACAAAATTTGACATCGAGTTCAAATTCTTCATCGCTGATTCATCGATAACTTCTCTTTTTAATCATTCAATTGTTTTATCGTGATTTTTACATCGAAAAAGAAGAGACACAAACGTCGGTCATCATCACTGCAGTACAACATCGATTTCACTTGAACTCCAATCTACCGTAACCCAACACTGAAACAGCAATAAAAGGCCACCTGAAGTCCGATTTTGATCCCGAATAAATACGAAAGAATTGTTAGTTGAAGAATTGTTAGTGTGTGCGTGTTTCCTTGTATAAATTTGGCTCAACCGTTCGCGTCATCTTTTTTCATTTTTTGTTGATGTGTATCCAGACTGGTTATCTTGACAACAGCGCCACCCAAATGGGCGTTATAACAAATGAAGCATGATAACAAAGAACAAGGCAATTTGGCAGAGAGAAACGCCTGCCCGCGTATGATGTATAGGTACATTATGTATACATACATACATAGCTGAACACTTCGGTCCTTGGGTCCTTCATGCGAATTGCTTGTCCTTTGAACCTGTTCTCACAAGGCGAACGACAGTGAAACATCAATTTTCAGTCCCAACGACTCTACCGACCATGACACCATTCTATCCCACAATACTCTATCCCCTTCTCAATATATGGCCCCTGATGTTGGCCATTTTGGTCCCGATGTACATGCTGGCTATGTGTTCGAAGTGTAAAAAGGTGGCAATCTTTATTATGTCTTTTATCACACTTTTGAAATTATTTGATTAATTTCAGAAGAAAGAGAAACGTCAGAATCCAGCATCGTTCTTGGTGCCGCAGGAAGTGAACGGACAATACAAGGTACCTAATGCAGATAATTTTAGAGGTTTGAATAAGCGTCAAGGAAAAACACAAAATTGCAACTTTTGTCGCTTTTAGGACCCCGACGACCCTGCGTACGACACGATGTACAATGTCGACAGCCACATTCTCGACAAGGGACAGGCCGGCGGGCAGCAGCAGGTCTGTTTTGAGGCCAGGTTGTTCTGAGACCGACCTGACGTCCAATGCGGACAACTATATCCGATGTTGACTTGCCGAACTGCTGATGGTTCAGTTTATGCGTATATTTGCAGCAACCGGCTGGTTTTGTGCGGCAACAACAGCCGCCACCGCCGATGCAACAGAATCAACCAGCCGGATTCAAGGTGAGATAATATGGCAAAGGTCCGAGGTGGCCCGGGGAGTCCCTTTCGAGTCGCCGGAAGTCCACTTTTGGTCACTAATTTGGCTCATCTCACCAAACTTATCGCTCACGTGACCAACTGTCCCATCCGATATGGGGCTGGCCGTTTGAATCGCTGTAATAGTTCACAAGTGAAATGAGAGCTTGCTGCTCAAGACGAAGCGACAAGCGAAAGGCGAAAAAAACAAACCCGCCCGAATTCAAATCAGCCAGATCACACGCCAAGCTGGCTGATGTTTCAGGCCGTCGACGATCCAATGTACGAAACAATGCACGGCGTGTCCGATGACGTGTTCAACAAATAAAAATTAAGAAAATATCGGCGCAAAACTTATCGAAAGGAAAACCAAACGTGGAAATTTTGTGAAAATTATATCCTAACCAAGATATACCTCGCATGACCCTTCATCCCAATCAAACTTATCTCTCTTTGCCCTACGAGCCGCATAATCAAAGTTTTTTTCACTTCTCTTGCGATGAGTAATTGTTGTGAGGATCGTGTGATTATTGGGGAAAAATGGCAAATTATTATTTGAATTTTAGCAAAAACATGTCAGAGTGAAAATGGAATGGACTTGATTTTTGATGCCACATCCAGATTTGGCTCGTACGTTTTTTGAAATGTGATGTTATTAGAATGATGGGCTTGTGCTTAACATATTGTGATATTTATTAGATCTCCTGTGGCACATTGTTTGAATAAAACTGACCGCATACCATGATCGCTTCATAATTGATAAAAGATGCAACGTATACAGTTTGTGCGCAAAGATGGAATGGCGGATCACTGGTCAACTGCACCAATGTGCCCTTCTGATTTCTGATTTCGTGATTGTTGTTGGTTGATATGAGGTTTGTAGTTTTTTTATATTCTGGTTGCTGTCTTTTCGTTTTGACATCAGTTGTTCCGCACTTTTTTCCGTGGTGATCTGTGTCTCGCAACATTGTGACGCACAATAACCACTGGGCATCACCAGCTTTCTAAACAGTCAAGATACATACACAGAACAGAACAACAATATGTTTATAATCACTGATTGGGACCGATCGAGTAATGGACAAAACTAAGCTTGGGGAATAAAAATTGTCAATTATACATGAATGCTGTTCAACAAACGTTTTTATAAATAGGAAATAAACTCAAACGTTCTCAAACTTCACGCAATACTCTATCCAAAATGACACGTGCCACATTCCAGTGTTGGGTGTCGAAAATCAGTGTCGGCCGAAATCTGATAGCCAAATCACCGCAAACGCCAATGTGCAGACCTGAGGGTTGTGATGTTTCACACGTTTTACAAAGTTGTGCCATGATGCCAATTTTACATCGTGTTCTGTATGCCCGTTTCCACCTGGATGGGCGACCGGGTCACCCATGGGCCACGTAAAGTAAAACTACGCCAACACGAGCCCGATTTCGGAGCTGGCAAAATGGTGAAACATTCATGACGTGGCTTTGGGAAACGTTACACGTTGTGGTATACAACATGGAGCATGATGATTTTCTCTTTCTTTGCGTTTTGCAAGTTCACCACCTCCGAAATCGGGCTCGTGTTGGCGTAGTTTGCCTATACCAGGTTATCGTCAGTAGTGTGATTGCAGTGAATCGGTGCAAACAAGCTACATTCTCTAATGAAAGAATATAACAGATAAATACCACAATGACACAGATAAAGATAAGCCAACAGAAACGAACCATATTCGAGTGCTTTGTCGCATATTTTCTGTCGCTGAGCGACGTCCTTGCAGTCGATTGCGAGGAACGAACCAAGACCGCGTACATTCATGATCTTATCGGGGTGTTTTTGCTGAAAACATTCTGATAAAATGTGAACACTCTAAAGCAATATGTTTTTTTTGGTTGCCCGTTTCGACCTGCTTTCGCAGACTGGCGGTACACCAGGTCACCATCAGTCTGAATGCACCGGCGCAGATGCCCACGCAACCACAAAAAGTGACAGGAGCTGGTTTTATGCCAAACTTGAAAAATATTGACAGTTTTTCTCAAATGCTATTGTTGTCTGCGCAACTGCCTCTCCTTTGTGCAAACAAAAGAGCGGGACCCAGACATCCAACTGCGTTTGAACGTAACTCAGGCAGTTGCGTTGACAACATCAGTATCGGCGGCCCATGTTTCAATAAGATAACCTTAGAAGTTGCAAAGTTTTTCTCAACAATCAATAGCTTTTAATTGCATACCTGCATGGCTTCCAAATCCGACTTCATTTGTTTGCCGACCTTTCTGACCCGTTCGAGCAGACCGTCTCTCTCGACCGTCTCCACCACTTTTTCCAGCAAAACCAATTTCGACGGGTCGCCCATCCAAGTGTTGTAGATGCGGTATGCCTGCAAATTTGGTTGATGATTTTTTCTGGGAGGCAATTTTTTGTAAAAAGCAATGAAAGATAGCGCATTTTGCAATAACACGACAACGCTGGTTACAAGTGCTTCACCGATTTGACACTGATTTTTAACCTGTGTTAGGTGACAAACCTAACCGTTTCGAATCAATGTTCATTGGAAGTGCAAAAACTGGGGGCAAAGGGAACGCACTTCATCAACCATGTATTCTGGTCGATAGTAGAATCCACCGGTGAGCATTTTCTTCGCAAATGTCACGAAATCTGGTGGTTCAGGCAGGTTCCACTGTGAATGCGCCCACCACGTACCGCAAGCACCGCCGCCCGTTTGAACCTGAAATTGAATAACTGGCCAGTGGCTTTTTCAGGTTGTGTGAAGTTCGCCCATTTTATCGCAAAATTCACCAAACGCCAGGCGCACTGGTTTATCGTCGGCCAGTCATCAATTAGAAATACGATTGTTCGCCCAAAGAAGTACAAAGTGAGTTGTGTCAGTGCTTGTGATGCCTCATTTCTCATTTCATCATCAATGCTGGAAACGAATACTATGCACTAATTTTCTTTATGCTACAATCCGTCAATTTTATGCCCGTTTTGAGAAGTTCCCCATGATCGGACTTGAACCCAACAGAATGGGCTCGTTGGTCGATTGAACCACTGCGCTACGGACACCTATAGGCACAGCGAACCTCGTCAACAATGAACGCAGCGTTGTGTTGTTTGCATGTGGCTTGCAATCGATGGTAGAACTGAGTGGATGCCATGTGATCGCCACCCTCGGCTTGAATCGGTTCGATCACGACTGCAGCCACATCACGACCTTTGGATGCCTGGCTTTGCAGCAGCGAAGTGACCTGCAAATATAACATTGTGTGATCGTGTGTTATACGCCAGGTCATAATGGGACAGGTCAAGTTTGACGGCCAGGATTGAATGAGGCACTCAGACAATGTCTTTGAAGCTGTTTTGCTTCAAGTTTGATGCAGAGGTGGGAATCGGGCCGGGTTACCTCGGCCCGGCCCGACGAGGTCCTGGGGTCGGCCCGACGGCCCGACCGTTCGGGCCGGAAACCTCGGCCCGGCCAGGCCCGAACGTCGGGCCGGGCCAGCCCGATTCCCACCTCTGGTTTGATGCGATTGCCACTGCGTGTATGTATGTCTTTGAATGAAACAAGACCAGTTAAGAAATACTGTGAACTTATCAGAGACGTTAAATTGGTGAGCGTTTCAACACAGGACCAGAGCTTTGGCAACTCCACTCCGTCCGTTCACAAGGCAGATGGCAGTGCACTATTTTTTGAATACAGTGTTCGTGTTGCGCCAGAAAGACCGCTGAATCACCGAGCTTGGTGAAAAAATTGAAACGCACAAGATTCAACAACTGCACAACCAACATTTTCGATACATTTGTCATCCTGATCTTGGTTGTACTTTTGATGTTGATCCAATGGATATTTGTAGCGCGGGAACTTGGCCATCGGCCAATCAAACGCTGGGAAATCGAGCTTGTGAATCGGTTTGGAGCGGGTCAGTGACAGACAGCCTGCGTGGGGGACATACATACAAAGGAAGCAGCCGTGGTGCAAAAATGGTTTCGTGTGCAACACACAAACCAATTTTATCGCACGCCGCGATATGATAAGCACATAAAAATTCTCTGACAACGAAACGGCTGATTAAACCTTTTCATGGTTTATTGAAAGTAACCTCAGCTATTTATATGTATACACAAACGTCGTCACATTTTATAATTTGAATCAAAATATTCTTTCTAAAATTTCGCACACTGGCTAAGTTACTGCATCCCACATATTGAGCACATACAGTAGGCCTGCACGCAAATAGTCGTGGGTCTCAAAAAAGCAGCTTCCCAACTTTCGCCAACCAAAACTTCTGCCATGGAAGGCTCCCTCAAACGACATGGCGGTCAGCGCGGGTGACCCGGGTGCTTGATTCAGCATACACGAGTCCAACTCGGCTTGACTGAACGGGGCACCACCGCGTTTACGTTTCTGGACAATTTTTTTTATTTTTTTAGGAAAGACAACCGGTTACGGGCACAGCATTAATGTCAATTTGCCAAAAACTTACCATGAACCCAATCATAGCCTGTTTGACCGCATTCTCCACCGAGCACGTGCCGCACATCAATGTCTGCGCGTGCGGCATACCGGATGGGGCCACCTAAAGTATTGATCTCATCAATTTTAAGGATTTTGGTAGGTTTGTAAATGCTTTTCTAAAAAAAACAAAAACCTACGGATAATATTTTAAGGTGGAGTTATACTCGGGTACAAAGCCTTTTGAAGACAATCTGTCTTCATGTCTACAATGCAGACATGAAGACAAAAAGGTACAATGTACCAAGGTTTGGAGACAAGGAAGGTACAAGGCTTTGAAGACAAAGCGTGGTACAACCAAGAAATGAAAGAAAGAGAATAAGAAAACGGAATTTACCTAAAATTTGTTGGATGACGAAAAATTGTCAATTTAATGAATTGCTGAATAGCGTGTGGAATTAAACTGATTCAAAATGTCATTGTAAACCTTCACTACTGTTCGGAAACACCCAGAATTTTGTTAGTGGTCGGACCCCAGCAAGAAACAATGTTGCCCGTCGGCTGCTGTCAGTGGGGAGCATTCTGCTCCAAATATCCTGATAGAGTTGCTGTGCTACATTAGTTTTTGCTTCTAAAAATGTGCAGCTAAATATTATTCAGTCTGAGATCGAAAAACTTCTTCAAAACAATGTCACGCGACACAAAAACTGAGGTTGGTCTTCTATTTTTTTCGGGGCAGGAGCGTTTTTGGGTTGTGGGAGCATTATACCTTGTTACTTCTTTTAGGTTGCGATGTTTACGACTTAGTATTAACATATTCTATTTTTTTCTGACTCAAATCACACCCGTGAAGTCTTCTTTAGGCTCCAAAAATGGGGGAGTACCCATTTTTCTTCCCTAGGAATATCGTTGGCTTAGGGCTGGTCCGAGGTGTGGCTGGGGTCGGGCATCAACGTTTTTGAATTTTCTGGAGTGTGCTGTGAGTCCACTGAGTAAGTATTGAATCGCTAAGTTGCGTGTAACGTGAGATATTTGCCGTTATGTTGTTTGTCTTCAAGCCAAAAGTTCAGCTCGTTGAACTCTTGCTTTGGGGACAAATTGTCTTCAAAGCAGTGTCTTCAAAGGATGTCCTCAAAGTGAGTTATACTTGGTTCTGGACAAAGTACAACTCGCTCGTGTTGACAATTCGTCTTTACTGTCTATATTGCTGTCTCCAAAGCCCTTTGTACCCGAGTATAACTCCACCTTTAATCTACCAACTTTGAGCAGCGTTTGTTCCAATAGCCGTTGCGTGTCGTCGCTGGGAAAGCTGGCCCACGCTGGTCGATTGATGATGTGAGACTGGCAGAGGGAAATATTTCCGTTTTGTTAATATCAAACTTGTGCAATCTGATTTGGTTTTGCCCACAAAACGGTTTCTATCGATTGTTTGTATTTAGTGATGCACAAATCAGCTTTGGGATCATGATTCACCGAAACTGACGCAAAACACAACAAAGTCTGGTGGAGGCGTAAGTTGATCACAAAAGTATGATATTGTGGGCTCCAAAGCGCATATTTTTGCGTCAAACGAAACGGCTTAGCACCGGGTCATCGTCAGTGCGAGTGCACCACAAAACCTTCCCCATACGAGCTTTGTAGATCGCAGAGCTTTGTGCGAAACCTCACGAATTAAAACACCACTCACAACATTCTGTCCCTTGTCGGCGACCGCCTGATAGAGGGCCTTGTGATTGTAGCCCAATGGAACGGACGATATTTGACAGTACAAATCGAGTATAACGTTGCCGTCAGCGTCGACGAGATAGTTGCCTTGCGATGCGGGGTAATCGACAAAGAAACGCACTGTGCCCGTGTGCTGGAAGTGGAATTGATATTTCAGCGCAGCTTAAATCTGATGAACCTCTGGGTAGTTAATCATTCGACGGCATTTTGGTGATCGGATCTATGTACCTTGGTCTCGTGAAATTTTTGAATTACAAAGTTGCCTGTGGTGCCACTGTTGTGGAATTCCGACCAGCGCAAAAGTTGTGCATGTTAGACCCGCTCATCGAAATGAGTAGCATCGGTAAATATATTATTGTCAATTATTGAAAAATCTCATTATGAGCGAGGCAGGTTTGATCCGATCATTAAAATGACGTCGCATGATTCACTACGCAGAGGTTCATCAGATTTAAAGGCTAGATACCGTTCATGCACAGTGAACGAGATTTTAGTGCCGAAACCGCCATTAACCTATTACCGTGGTGAATATTCCCCAAAAAGTGAACGAAAACGTGTGGGTCCCGATTTTGTAAAGTGGGCAGACTGTATCGGGAATTTGAGAAGTTCCTTGGCGAATGAACCTTAGTTCGCATCAATTTCGAGCGCAATTCTTACTGACGATGTCCTGGTGCACTGTCCGGTTATGAATTCAGATCGAACCGAGCTGAGAAAAACGTGGCACTTGGCTGTGCTGTTTCTGAATGGGCACATGAGATCAAGATTGACGAGTCCAGATGCACAATGTTCGTTACGGACCAAGAAAGCTGGGATGGTCTAATTTTGAGCTCCATGTCTATCGCACGAGAAAACTTTAGTGACCTGAATTTTCGTCAATTTTTTCAGCTGTTCAAGTGATTTTGGTCCTGGTATCGGTGTTTTCACGTTGGGTCCAGTTGGCTCCTGCCATTGCGCTGAGCTGAGATCCGTGTATTTGGCGGTGGTTGCACAAGACCGGATAACCTGCTTCACTGAAGAAAAATTAGAATTTTGCAGTTTTTCTAAGCATTTATTTTTTGAAAAAAGTGTAATCGACGTCGATAAGAATAAACATCAATAAGAAAAGAACTCTTTGAAACCAATCGGCCCACCTAATGAGCTGGTCAGCTGATGCAGCGCGCGTGTGGTAGTTGTCATGGTGTTGGAAAATGGAAACCGTTTGAACAAACGAATTTTCCTGCCTGAAAGTGCAAATTCTGTCAAGAGATTATTTCTAATTTGCAGGAACTCCTTCCAAACGTAAAGCAAACGTGTCCTTCTCCAAAAGACCTGCTACACAAATTTAAATCCGGCAAACCGTTGCCAAGGTTATGGGCAACGCACAAATATAATGCAAAGCAAACCAAAACGGAAACATTGAAAGCAGCAGGAGCTACAGCTTACATACGCAGCTCAGAGGCGTAAAGCCACTGTACTTGTTAGCAAAACGGGCTTGGGCTTATAGACAATGTTGGGCAAAAAAAAACGTCGGCGTTTTTTCTTAAAAAAAACGACGTTTTTTTTTTAAAAAACGCCTGGGTCGTTTTTCGTTTTTTTAAATCCTGAATTTCCTTGATTTTCCCTGATTTTTCAGGGAATGTACCCTGATTATGAAGAAAAATCAATTTTTTGTCCCATTTTTTTAAAAAAAATTTCGACCAATTTTTACTTTGTCGAGATACGTCGATATACGGCGTTTGACTTTCAATGATGACCCCCGCCAAAGTTGGTCCCATGATGCGGGTCTGATATGGGATCTTAACAACTCGCTAGAAAAGGGTTGAAACCCGTTTATTTTGCCTCAGAACACATAGAATTACTTCATTTAACCACGTTTTCTTCCCAACATGAGCGTTTTCCAATTTTTTTGGGGGCATATTTTGGTCATCTGGGCGTTTTAAAAAAAAGTTTTGTTGAAAAAAAAAACGTTTTTTGCCCAACCCTGCCTGTAGAACGCAACAGCAGAGTGGTTCACATTGCTTATGCACTAGCGGCCGCTTGAACATGTAAGTAACAATGTGCATAAGCCTTTTACGTCCGCGAGCTGCATTGGCTTTGCGCTGGTCTAGGAGCACCGATATTCCGTTAGGTTTGGATATGGGTTGGGCTTGGGTGTTTGCTATGAATTTAGAATATTAGTACCTCGTGCTTAGCGCTTAATAAGGTGCAACCAAGTGGGCACCAAATGCATTTGCGAAAGCCCGTTTGTGAACACAGAAACTGGTGGCCAAATAATGTCGAAAGTAGTACAGAACGGAGCCAGCTGGGACCATATTGCTCGCACGAACGGCACTAATATTTAATCTTGTTTCATGTGCTGAATTTGAGCCAGCCGCACTTGTTGTTGTAGTTGGTGGACCATCATTAGACAGATACAAACAAGAGAACATAAGAGGAACCTTTGCTCATTTCTGAGATTGGTTCACGGCCACACGCTTCGGGGTAATCAAAATTCTCGTGCCTGAATATGTAAATAAAACAGCACAAAGTCAGAAAAAAGACGTTCTTTTCATTCCGGTTGAGTGCTGTATTCATCTGCGGTAGTTCGTCTCACAAAGACAACCTAGAAATGCACATGAAGCACAAAATCACACAAAACATGGAACCGGTCGGGAGCAGAAATACCTGAATGTTTCGCACGTGACTTAGAAAATACTAAGACGTATACACAGCCACCGAAAGTCATTTATCAATGTTTTCGTGCACGCGGGCAGAAAACGAGAGCAATTTTCCACAAATCAAAGTTTTAAGCAAGTGCTGTGGACTACATGTACTTCTCCAGACTTTGGCGAGCAACCTGTGCACTCCACAGCTGGTTTCTGTTTTTTTACCCGCCACTGTTTTTACTGTTTGGTTTACAGCAAAAGTGAAATCATTTCCCACTTTAACGCCCGTTTGTAAACAACTTCTGTGCAGCAATAACTTCCATGCCAACACAAGTTTCGCAGCACACAGCCATGTCTTCTGATAACGGAGAAACTTACTCCTGGACAACGCAATGGTCTGGGTTTGCTAAGTTCTGACAAGTTTGGTGTTTCACTTGGCGTCAGAAAACTGGGGAAGTACACATCGGGGTTGTGATATCAACTCGTGGAGACAGACACAGGCCGTCAAAGTCACCAGAAACGGAGTATCGGTGCATACGAAGAATGATGTTATTTGTTGCAGGTCGCTGCGCTGATGTTTTATCGCCTTTGTTGATAACTTTTAGATATTTCTGATCATTTTTGGGTGTGTCCACAATGAAATCGTTACTGCCGGAAATGTAAACTTTCTGTGCCTGGTTTATTCGGGTTCCCTGTTTGGCGCTTGCGCGATATAAAAGACCGATACAAGAAATAAAAATGCCCCAAGGGGCATAAAAGAAATATGGTTCCCTGGCTGACTGACATAAAAGAACGATACTAGCTTGGGCCACTTTGTTGATGTTTCATGAAGCACTGGAATAAACGTAAATGTGTTCTCTGAGCTGTTTGATGCCGAACAGCAGATATTGAACCATATTCCCGGCGCCAACTCTTTGAACCAACACCCAGCCGATATAGAAACTTTCACATTTAGGCAGCTGTTGCTGCTTTTCAACCTCACGACGGTAACTATGTGGTCTTCGGTTGCGCACGATGATTCAACAAGGAGAGGAGTAAAGAGAAAATTGCACTCTTTCAATATCAAACACTGTTTCTAAATGAGCGCTCCATGCCCTGTATCTCTGGTGGCAAAACAACATGCGCCGGGAATATGGTTCAATATCTGCTGTTCGGCATCAAACAGCTCAGAACACACTTAGATTTATTCCAGTGCTTCATGAAACATCAACAAAGTGGCGCAAGCTAGTATCGTTCTTTTATGTATGTCAGCCAGGGAACCATATTTCTTTTATGCCCCTGGGGGCATTTTTATTTCTTGTATCGGTCTTTTATATCGCGCAAGCGCCAAACAGGGAACCCGAATAAACCAGGCACAGAAAGTTTACATTTTCGGCGCAACCAATGGTTCTAACTAAGAAAATGTCGACAATCAGACTTTTCTCAAGTAATCAACGCACATAAACGCGATGAGATGTGGGGGTAGTTTTAGGATGCTGTACTTTTTGGCGGGATCTATGAATCGGTGGTTATCGTGACATAAGACCAATTTTGTTTCAATTTTGCGTTTCGACTTCACTATGGGTGATATTTTCGAAACGGTGTAAAGGTCAGTTGGGTGTAAAGGTCGGTGGAAAGCTCGGTGTGAGAAAGTTCAGTGTAAGCTCGGCGTAAGCTTGAAACATTGCACGCTGAGCAAGCAGCAGACGCGCGTTTCTAAACGAAAGGTCAACTTCGTTGGTTTGCTGTGCAAGCGTAAAGCGTTTGTTTGCAATCTGGCACAAACGTTTTAAAGGAATATTTGTGAGTTACCTAACATTCCGCCGCAAGGCGGTTGAGAAACTGAACATTCATTGACGGCGGTGCCAAAAATTTTGACGTCACTAACTGATCGCAGCACGAAATCAAAACGGCTCCATGAAAGGTTACGAAATTCATAAATATCGTTTAGAAACGCTTGTGCAACCAGCTCAAATGAACCAGATTGCAAACAAACGATTTACGCTTGCACAGCAAACTGCCAAAGCTGACCTTTCGTTTAGAAACGCGCGTCTGCTGCTTGCTCAGCGTGCAATGTTTCAAGCTTGTGCCGAGCTTACACTGAACTTTCTCACACCGAGCTTTCCACCGACCTTTACACCCAACTGACCTTTACACCGTTTCGAAAATATCACCCTATGGGGTTCTCACAATGGAGACACGTTGATGTCTGCGTCTTCACCCACCACTGATGCAAAACTAACACAGTGCGCCCCCTCTACGTGCGTGTGTATGCTTTTGAGGGTCACGGTAACTTGTCAAGTTATTTATTTTTTTAAATTTACCCCATGTGTATTTTACGCCCTGGGTATGTACCATCATGTATAGCGCACCGACTGCGCATCGTTTCCGAGAATGGCATGTGTTGTTTTAGTACCAAGCAAAATTGTTAAATGAACTTCCACGTCCCCTTGTCCCCACAGCTTCAGCAATGAAATACTGTAAGTGTCAAACATAAGTCTCCAGCTTGCTTTGGTGGTGTTGGTGTTGGTGTCAAACATAGATGGACTTGATCGGGAAGGCTGTGTAGTACGACGTTGCTGCTGAGCACCGCTGATATCGCAACTATTTGCGGTCTGTGCCATATTCCCAACATTAAACCGGCCATTCTGGTCTGCTTCTGCAATGGTCACTCGTTGACTTGATCCTGTCATTCGCGAATGTTGTTGTATGCCTGAGGTACCTGGTGCCTGATGTTGAGCATTCGGTGGTTCGTTTTCGTCGTCCGAATCAAGCGAGTCCAATTGCTGTTGACCCTGAATCCCTTGATTTTCAGGCAACATCTGTGGTGGTTCGATAGCGCCTTGTGTCTCCGGTTGTTCGTAACCTTGCACAATGCGAAGGAATCAGATGGTCACTTCGTCGATGTTCTGCAGGCCCAACTCTTCGGCAAAAAACTTCAAGATGTCAACTTGATGCACAACCCAATTCGTCATATCATCGAAGTTCGTATTGCAGTACTCAGGACTGGTCGCTAGGTACCTCTGGAATCTGCAAACCGTCATTGGGTCACATTGTTGCCATTCTACCACGTTTAAATTCACGAAACCCTTGTGCAGTGGTTGCATGCCCATGTGTGGTACGACTTCGCCTCTGGCCCTGGCTTCTGGTGTATCCAAACTGGGTACTGCCATAGTCAAACCATAGTGAACACACGATCAGCGCGACAGCACCCACGTCTGGATGAAAATCGACAACAGATTCAGGATTCGGCACAAGGGAATCCTGATGTTGGAAGGCTGCACAATCAACTGGCAACGTACGACCAACATCCAGCGAATACTGTGAACGGTCCGTCGACATGTCACCTCAACCGCCGCTACTGACAGTGAATGGTCAGCAACAACAATTGCCACCTGCAGTACCACAACAGCAGCCATCGCAACTATCGACGTCGGACATGAGCATCGGAGATCAAAATTTTGCCATGGCTGCCATACATCGATCTCCTATTGCGGTTCACCCTGCACAGCGTGACTTCGTACAGCCAACACCTATCGTCCGCCGCCGCAAAACACCAGCGATCAGCGACAGAAGGAGAGCGACTTTTACACACAGGCGGCTGATAAAGCGATGTTTTTCGGTTGTTTTCGCGTTGGTTTGTCGGCGATTCGTTGTGATGCGGTGATTTGCAGATGACGTTCGGTGTGGCCCGGCTCTCCAACAACCGGCACCTAGCACTCGCACAGCCTGGTCCAGACCTGCGGCGGTCCAGACCATATTGCCGTCCCGAGCACTCGAATACCAGCTGTCAGAGCTGGCAGGGCTGTTGGCGGTCGGGGTGGCTGTTGCAGATGCGGTCGTTGTCGTCGTAGATGATATCGGAGTTGCGCGCGGCGTCGATGCAGAAATCTTAATAGAAAAGAATGTCAAATACGATAAAAAATGCCAAAAATTCCCCAAAAATCACCCCCCAAACTCTACAAAACACGACTCCTTCGCCGTTGGTTGCGTTGCAAGTTGTTCGTCTGTCGGTCGAAGCTCACCACATGTGAACCAACCATCGTACGCGGTTCCAGAACTCCACTCACACACGAAATACCGGTGAAATAGAATATATATTAACGACGATATCGATAACCCGACGTAGGGAGCTGTCGGACAAGCCGACAGCTGGATTTGCCCTTTTTCACTTGAACGAAGCAATTCCGCGGCGACGTTACATTGTTAGTTTTACGCGAAATAAATGATGAATGAATGAACGATTAGCAGTTGTACAACAAAGCGCAATGGGCGCTAACGAGCAGATCCAACCAACTCTGAATACCCGAAAAACGGAAAGAAAGAGAACAAGAACCTAGCGGAGGAACAAAATCTAAGCACAGAAACACATGATACACATAGAAAACGGTAGAAAACGGGGCTTTACTTATCGCAGGATCACATCTATACGACATTGGGCGGGTTACGTTGACGACGTGCGTTCATCACATCAATGTAAGACCGAACGTTGTTATAGTTTCTTATGGTGTCGCAAATTATGTAAGCTCCTTTGTGAGCTGTGGTGTGTATGACGTTGAAGATTCATTTTTCTTAGAACATGTCGAGACTGTTTCTTGGATTTCCTCAAACAAAAAACATTAAAAAAGTAAATAGATAGCCAATCTACACATATGGCACGGTGTTTTTGCTTTCGCTCGCGTTTGTGACCGACGCTTTCGTAATGTTTTGGCTGAAACCAAAACTTGATTTCTGGGGTGCAGATCGGTTGTTGCAATTTCAGTACAGTTGCATGGTCTATTGCTGACATCCCCACAGAGCCCACACTGTATCATGGAGTGTACATTGGGGACCTACAATGACAAATGAAGTCCCCGTTGCCAAAATAAGGGTTTTGTGAGCGACATGAGTAGCGATGCATGGTGGTGGGCACAATGTGATGTGAATTGTCCACACCCGAGCTATATTTTTTCTGCACTCAAATCGAGTTCATCATGTGAAAAAAACGCCAGATGGCAGTTACATCACACACAGACTGGAACCTAAAAATCGTTTGGCTGTCATAACATACAGTATGCTCGGGCAACAATTGGGTAAAGTACATAGGTAAAAATCTATGAAACTTGGTTTCTGGTCGTACTGTATGTCATACTGTATGTACCTAATAATTTTACCGACGTGCTGTATCGATTTAACTAATGCTCTGCTCAGTAAATGAGCGCTTACATGAGCCTGGAAAGCTCTCATCTTTTGCGAAAAAAACAAGTATGTATGATATGTTTGTATCCGACTCTATAGTCTGTCTGATTGTTTTTATTAGTTACCAGTAGTATAGGCAGCGGACCTGTCACGCAGTGCATAAGCATAGGCAGCGTATAAGCATAGGCAGAGTATAAGTGGGACGCAGTGTATAAGTATAGGCAGCATATAAGCATGGCGATCCTACGCCCACCTGTTACGCAGTGTATAAGCATAGGCAGTGTATAGGCATAGGCGATCCTGCGCGGAACTGTCACGCAGTGTATAAAGCATAGGCAGTGTATAAACGTAGGCAGAGCATAACTATAGGGGTTTGCCTGGGGCGCAGTGTATAAGCGTAGGCAGAGCATAAGTATAGGAGGCGGGCCTGTGGCGCAGTGTATAAGCATAGGCAGTGTATAAGCATGAGCGATCGAGCACGTATCTGTGGCGCAGCGTATAAGGATAGGCAGTGCATCAGGATAGGCGATCGTGCACGTATCTGTGGTGCAGTGTATAAGCATAGGCAGTGTATAAGGATAGGCGACCCTGCGCGGACCTAGGGGGTGCCAATGTATAAGCATAGGCAGTGTACAAGGATAGGCAGCCCCGTGGAGGGCAGCGTACTCCAGAGAGTGATGTTCAGGCATAAGCATAAGGTTGGTGCAGTAGGATTACGGTATCACACAGTCCCCTTACCGTATCACACGTCTACCTGCAGCCTCAGTGTACTGTCTTCAGTGTTCGAACGGGATTCATTTTTAATCCCGGGATCGGGATCGGGATTGGGATCAAGAAAGTGTCGGGATCGGGATCGGGATCGGGATCGGGATCCCGGTTTTGAAAACCCGGGATCCCGGGATCGGGATCGGGATTGACCAGATAGTCCAAAAGCAATGGTTTTTATCATTTTATGCATAAGATGCAAGTTAATGTCACAGACAACCATGAAACATGTTTATCACACATGGATAAACACCCGGAACAGTGATTAAAGCCGATTGAAAATCGATAATAGCTGATGACGGAGAAGTTAGTTCAAAGATCATAACTGTAGTCGATCAATAGCAAAGCCATTGACAAAAAGACAAGCATTTCACCATTTTCTGGTTTCAAGCAGTATCTTTTGTCATCAAACAAATCAGCTGCACTGGAAAAGAGCTGTTCAAAAGGCACGTTCGTAGGCGGCCCGCGGAGCGCTTAGATATTTGAAAGCTAGACGTGCCAGACGCGGAAACTTTGTCTCATTTGTTGCCCACCATGACAACATTTCCTCGAAACTGAGTCCCTTTGTTCGATGCAACTTTGCGTAACCGTTCAGTTCTAGCTGGGCTTGTTGATTGGTGGTGCTTGCGGTTTCATCACACTCGGAATCAGCCGTCGAGCACCTCTTAGGGCGCGGCCATGCAAACGCGGGCGCGGGTCGCGGGTCAGAAAAATGTTGTATGTGTCCAACAATCGCCCCGCGTTTGCATGGCCGCACTTGCGGGACGCTGTTTGCGGGTCACTTGAAACATTATTTAGCCATTACACACAAAAATGAACCAATCAGCGCTGTGCTACGGCAGTCTGCGACGTTCGTTCGACGCTGATGGGTTAAGTTTTGTCTGTTGCAGCCAAACAAATGTTTCAAGTGACTCGCAAACCGCAACCCGCAAGTGCGGCCATGAAATCGCGGGGCGATTGTTGGACATATACAATATTTTTCTGACCCGCGACCCGCGCCCGCGTTTGCATGGCCGCGCCCTTACAACAGCTTGTCGAATTACGATTGCATAAATTTTTACTTTTTGTTCTCAAAACTTAATCCCGATCCCGGTACTTTTTTGGGCGGGATCGGGATCGGGATCGGGATTGTCTTTTTCAAAATGACGGGATCGGGATCAGAAAAAGGGGCCGGGATCCCGGGATCGGGATCGGGATCGGGATCCCGTTCGAACACTGACTGTCTTGTGTTAAGTTGTGTAAATATTGAGGGATTACGGTAGGTTACGGCAGTTGGGTTGCGGTAGATGCGTCACTTATCTTGTGTCAAATTGCCCGATTTTTCGATACAATAAACTAAGGCTAACGAACCATCAAATCTGAAAATTTCAGGTCCATCAGTCAAAACACGTAAGAAATACTCGTTATTTTAGGATTCGAACCCGCTGCCTTCCGTGCTTAGACCGGGAATGCACGCCACTGCGAGGCTGCCCTGGCGTCTGATTTGTTGCTTATAATGCCTAAGTATGTGTGTGTGTGTGTGTGTGTGTGTGTGTGTGTGTGTGTGTGTGTGTGTGTGTGTGTGTGTGTGTGTGTGTGTGTGTGTGTGTGTGTGTGTGTGTGTGTGTGTGTGTGTGTGTGTGTGTGTGTGTGTGTGTGTGTGTGTGTGTGTGTGTGTGTGTGTGTGTGTGTGTGTGTGAAACGCACGGCACAACGTTATCAGCAGATGGATTAACGCGCCTGAAAGCCACGGGCTGGTTCGAGACCGCCCTGGGGCCGATACTGATTTCGTCGGTATCAGTAAAATTAAGACCAACCCCCACCAAAAGACCAACCCCCTTTTTGTGTGCAGCGTGTAGCTGGCAAACTATTCTAAACATTCACCAAAAATTTTGTCTCAAAACGCTATGTACATTGAGTTACAGCCTGTTGAAAACACCTGCTAGTTCCGGTTGGGGGTTGGTCTAGTTTCTTGTTTTTGAAAAAGAAAACCAAGTTGCTTGGCGGAGCAATTTTCGCGGACAAAAAAGACCAAGCCCCAAAGCACGCGACTCCAACACACACACACAAAAGATTGCTTCAGCACATGAGTTGTTGCATAATACCCCAGCTGTGTGTGTGTTGTTAGGGACTTTACGCTCTCTCGGTGAGTGCGTCGCTGCTGGCCCAATCATTACGTTTATAACGTATCGTAAGGCGGCTTGGCTGTCGGCGTCTTTAGCACAGTGGCAAGCATATCTGACTGTGGTTGTGAGAGCCACGAGATCGAAGCATCCCACAGACAAGCTTTTTGATGTTTTTGTTTATGTATGTTTTCAATGTGTAATCAATGATTTCAACAAACAGAAACAATCTTTTCACACCCGACGTTTGCTTCAAAATACAATCAGAAAAACCCGGCCCAAAAAATCGGGCCGGATAGGACCGGGCTGACTTTTTCTGAATCCGGTCATGCCGGACCGAGGTAACCCGGCCCGATTTCCACCCCTGTAACAAGCGTTTTGAATGATAATGCTTCTTTTAAGACATTTTAATGAACCCCGTATTAAATCTTTTTCAAGCAGGTGAAAAATAAATGGCAGAGAAAATGGGGCTTGGGCTATTTTTCGGTTTTCAACTGCTCCGCCAAGGGGCTTGGTCTATATTTATTTTTTTGTCAACTAAAACCAACCGACAAATAGCTTTGTTTTTACTTGGATATGATGTTTCAAAGTCTACTTTTATTTCTATGATGATCAGCATGCTCCCTTTCGTAGACATGCCAAACATCAGCCTACCGAACCAAACCGTGTTGGAAATGCGGTCAGGCCAACTTCAAACGCTTTTTTCTCGAAAAAGTGGTTTGGGGGTTGGTCTTATTTTTACTGATACCGACGATTTGTCATTTTCTGAACTTTTTTTATTTTTTCTATCTTTTTCCACTGCAATCACTAAAGTACCATCAACAAATGTCAACAACAGCACTGAATTGCACATGACGACAGAGAAAATGATCAAACTTTGATGATGTGCTACGTGACCGACGTTCAACGTGGATGTTGTTGAATTGTGATGTGGCCGGTCGATGAAACATTGAATGTGACGAAGGATAGAAGATGAATTGAGTTTTATGACGTTGAATGTTTCAAAATGATGTTTGGTTGAAATGTGACATGGACTTCGAAGTTTGGGTTTGTGATGGAGAGAGCATGGCGTAGTAAGGGTGTACAAAAATAGTTGCGGGAACAGTTGAATCTAATTGCCAAGCGCGTGATCTTTTAGTTAGAATTTCTTGCCACTTATGCTCTACCATTTCTGTTTTTTGCTCCTTTGGCAAGGGGAGGAGTGAGGAATCCTATATAATAGCATTCCTTTCTTGTATAATTCATTCTTCACTATATAACCGATAAACTCTCACACATTCCCATCTTCAACTTTAAACATGACAAAGATCAGCCAACCGAACCAAATCATGTTGTAAATACAGTCAGGCCAACTTCAAACGCTTTTTTCTCGAAAAAGTGGTTTTGCGGGTTGGTCTTACTTGGGTTTCAAAAAGTGTGAGGCGTGTAGGTGAAGGGATAGGTAAGGGGACTGTCCTTTCTTTCTTTTCTTCCTCCATAGGGCTGCCTATCCTTACACACTATCTAAGCCTGTCCTTACACACTGCCTATACTTATACATTGCTCCCCAGGTACGCGCATGGTCGCCTGTCCTTATACACTGCCTATGCTTATACATTGCCCCCCAGGTACGCGCAGGGTCGCCTATCCTTATACACTGCGCCACAGATACGTGCTCGATCGCCCATGCTTATACACTGCCTATGCTTATACACTGCGCCACAGTCCCGCCCGCTATACTTATGCTCTGTCTATGCTTATCCACTGCGCCCCAGGTAAACCCCCTATACTTATGCTCTGCCTATGCTTATACACTGCCTATCAGGGTTGAAAATTTTTTTTTAATAACGAGCTTTTTTTAGAAAAAATTTTTTTTTGCTTTTTTTTGACGAAAATTTTTTTTATTAGAAAAAGTGTTGCAAACGACGTTTCAGGATAAATGAAATCGATACAACATATTTTTCAAAAATTGAAAAATTTTCGCCTGAGACCCAACTTGTGCGGTGACACCCGGTAGTATTGTGCAGATTCTATGGTCTCCGACCAGTGTGAGGTTGATGTTCACTAACGATGTTACTCTAATATATTGTAGCATGCTGTACAACGTATTTTAATGCATATAATGCCGAATATCTGATATACGACCATCAAAATATCGATTACAGCCCAAATCTTGCGTGTCAGATCGACTTTGCGCGCCAGGTTTTGCACCATACCTGCATCTATACATGTGTAGTAGCATGCAGTAGTACATTATCGGTGCCACATCACTCTAAAAGACCAGCCCCGCGCATCCCTGTACGGATTTGGGGACAATACAGGGCGCCGCAGGCGCGATTTTGGAAAAATTGTCCCGTCCACAGAAAAAAGTGCCAATTTTTTTCCTCGAAAAAGGCCATTTTTGGACATTTCAGCCCATTTTGGGCAACTTTTTTTATTTAAAAAAAGCAAAATCTGAGTTTCAAAAAAATAAATTTTTTTTAAATTTTTTTAAATTAATTAATTAATTAAAATTAATTTAATTTTTTTTAATTTAATAATTTTTTTGAAACAACCCTGCTGCTTATGCTTATGCACTGCGTGAAAAGACCGTGCAGGATCGCCTGTGCTTATCCTGTGCCCATGCTTATACACTGCGTGACAGGTAGGCGCAGGATCGCCCATGCTTATACGCTGCCTATGCTTATACACTGCGCCCCAGGTAAACCTCCTATACTTATGCTCTGCCTGTGCTTATACACTGCCTATGCTTATCCACTGCGTGACAGGTCCGCTGCCTATACCACTGTTACCGTTGGAAACGGGCGTCATAACAAAGCAGGGCCTTGTTTTGAACCCCATACCGATTGCACACAATTATATGTAGTTGCTGTTTTTCAGCACCGCTAACAGTACCTATACCTATACTATTACAAGTCGTTGAAATCATACTTCTAAAACGAAGTACCTACTTCTTCCTTTCTGTCCGCAACACTAGTGTGACCAAACACACTATGTTCTTTTGCACAATTATCCAAAAAATGGTGAATATGCCCATCGTGACAGCCATCTTGACGCTGATTGGCTGTGCGTGGTGCACGGTCGAGTCCACCTGCCAAGCGCTCACGTATCCGAGCGTGTACAAGTACGGATCGTGTTTCTTCTCATCAGCCAAAACGGGCGATTGCGTTGGTATGTTCTTTCATTCTACCAGTGTATCCTCTTCATAGTGAAACCTTGTGCAGTGAACATTTTTCGAACCTCAATTTGATCTCCTTTGTAGTGGCCGAAAATGATCTGGTGGGATAGTGCCAGTATAGGGGCATAAAGATAGTGGACGGTGGTATACATTTGCTGAGATAAGACGAATAACACAGCCTAATGATGAATATTGACGCCCTTGTGCACAGCGTTGGGTTAAAAAATTTTTTTATTATCGAACTTTTTTAAAAAAAACTTTTTAAAATTTTTTTTGAAAATCACTTTTTTTTATTCCGGGCCCCCAAAAAATTGGTTTCTTGAAGAATGAAATTTCTGAAATCATGTTAGTTAGGTATGTTTTGAGGGACACTAAAGAGAACTTTTTCACTGACTTTGCATGTTTACGTCGATCACCCTTTGGTCATGACTTTGAGCACCTCGAGGGTAACTCTGTGGGTATATGTGACAGAGGGAAGACCAGGCTTCTGTTTGTGAATTTGGGGATAAATTTGAAGAGAGATAAAGACTTGTATCATGCTCATTTTGTGTCTCAAAAACAGCAAATGACTAATCCACGACCACTGCAAACAGGCGAGCAACGTGGGGAGTCTGTCGATAGCTTACGACACAACTGTACAGTATATGGCAATGACTTACGCTCAATAACTGTACAGTATATGGCATGGGGTGTCCTATATTATACATGCAGCGGTTGTTGGGATGTCTGGGAACTGTATGAGTCCATCACAACACCGTTTCAAACTGAAATATAAGCGCCGCAGGCAATTTTTTGAGAATCATGAGTAATAAAACACATGAAAACATGCCTTTTTACCTTAAAAAAAGTCGGTAAATATAACGAAAAAAGTGAAAAAATAATAAAAAAGTGGACTTGCTTTTTAAAATTTTAAAATAAAAAAAGTGGCCAACTAATTTTTTTTACAAAAATTTTTTTACTTTTTTTTAATCCAACCCTGCTTGTGCAGGGTTGTTTCAAAAAAAGTTGTTATATAAAAAATTTAAAAAAATTTTTGATTCAGATTTTCTAACTTTGATGTCGCCGGGATGACAGTGCCGTAATAAAGTGCCGTAATAAATTGATATGCTTGTGACAACCGGTTCCTATCTCTCTTATTGTTGTTTTTAGCCCTGACGAAGATACTATTGAGTATCGAAAATTCGGCAATGTATTCTGTGTATTGTGATTTGGTGCTGTTCGTCTCTCAAAGACACACAACAAAAGTTGCCCAAAATGGGCTGAAATGTCCAAAAATGGCCTTTTGAGGCAAAAAAATTGGCACTTTTTTTCTGTGGACGGGACAATTTTTCCAAAATCGCGCCTGCGGCGCCCTGTATTGTCCCCAAATGCAGGGATGCGCGGGGCTGGTTTTTGATAGTGATGTGGCACCGATAATGTACTACTGCATGCTACTACATATAGGTATATGCAGGTCTGGTGCAAAACCGGGCGCGCAAAGTCGATCTGACACGCAAGATTTGGGCTGTAATCGATATTTTGATGGTCGTATATCGCATATACGGCATTAGATGCATTAAAATACGTTGTACGGCATGCTACAATACATTAGAGTAACATCGTTAGTGAACATCAACCTCAGACTGGTCGGAGACCATAGAATCTGCACAATACTACCGGGCGTCACCACAAAAGTTGGGTGAAAATTCTTCAATTTTTGAAAAATATGTTGTATCGATTTCATTTATCCTGAAACGTCGGTTGCAACACAATTTCTAGTAGAAAAATTTTCGCAAAAAAAATCAAAAAAATTTTTTTTTAAAAAAGCTCGTTAATAAAAAAAAATTTTTTTTCAACCCTGCCCTTGTGTCCTGCAGGTGGAGGCCCAACGGTGAATCGAGCGCGCTGCAATACTATCTATGCGGGAGCTAAGGTCGCCGTTGTCACGGATCACCCCCAATTGTCGGACGTGGCCGGTCAGTCACATTATTGGACATGAAATCTTGATTTAAGGATTGCAATCAACGAGATAACTAACATTCACACGCACTGATTGGTTGCCGCATGCGTGTGAGAAATTATGTTCCTGTTCGTTCAGAGAACAAAGTTTAACTGAGCCCAAATAGACGAGTCCAAAATCGATCCCTTGACCAAGTCAGATAACCACAACCAGGTATACGTACGTACCGCAGTACGCAGCACCGCAGCCCGCCGAAAAGGTCCTCAAGGTACATACCTTAATCAGCACAGCACGCAAGGGCCACCATTGTGTCCAGGACAAAACGTTGACGGAACCATTTTCGCATCAACACAGATCTACAAAGTTTTCAGCTATTCTGGCGGCTGATGACTACTGTTGGCCGGTTGACACCGGTTGGTTTGAGATCGCAATGCGCCGAAATGCCACACCTGCACCAGGTATGTACATACATAGGAGCATCCAGCTGATGCGAAACGGTGTCATGTTGAATCGTTTTGAAATTCAATGTGACCCCCCCCGGCTGAAGTAGCCGAAATTTTATTTTGCCTTTTAAGGGCCTTTCAGTGTTTTAGTCAACCGATGCAAGAGTCAGCGCTGAGCAAAAAGCGTTTTTATTTTCAAAAGCTGTTGTGTTTTGAATGTTGGAAAAATGATATATTTTAGACAAAGATTGGTGGTTTTGGCAGTTGCCGAATGGTGAGCAGTTGTCCATTCCGCAATCGTTTCTGTCAACACGCTTCCAATTTTCGGACGTGAACTCCATTCGCGGATTTTTCAACGCTCCACTCTACGGCGATCAACATGATACGTACCAAATTCCGGCTATATGTCAGGTTGGGCATTACCCTGGCATTAAGCACCCCAACCGCACTGACCCTGTTTAGCGCTGACAACAACAGATTTTGCACACGAAAGTAGAAAACGTTCTGCGCTACATATCGATGTCATTGTGTTGTAGCATAGCGCGTAACGTACCGAAAGTGCATATGGGACTTGGTTCATTGTTTAGCCAATAAACCAAGGAAAAAGAAGCGTCAGTCACAAAGTTGCTTCTGTAGGGTACCAAGCAGGGTTGGATTAAAAAAATTTTTATTATCGAACTTCACAAAAAACGTTTTGTAATTGTTTTTTAAATCACTTTTTTTAATTCCGGACCACCAAGAAATTGGTTTCTTGAAGAATGAAATTGCTGAAATTATGTTACTTAGGTATGTTTTGAGGCACACAAAAGAGAACTTTTCCACTGACTTGCATGCTTACGTCGATCAGCTGCGATCTAATCCCTTTGGTCATGACTTTGAGAACCTCGAAGGTAACTCTGTGGGTATATAGGGACGGCCAACCTTCTGTTTCTTAATTTGGGGATAAATTTGAAATCAGATAGAGACTTGCACCATATTCATTTTGCGTCACAAAAGCAACAAATTACAAAAAAAATTTCCACGGCAAACAGGCGAGCAACGTGGAGTCTGTCGATAGCTTACGACATACATAACTGTACAGTATATGGCAATGACTTACGCTCAATAACAGTGCAGTATACGGTATGGGACGTCCTATATTATATATGTAACGGTTGTTGGGATGCCTGGGAACTGTATGAGTCCATCACAACACAATTTCAAACTGAAATATAAGCGCCGCAGGCATTTTTTTGAGAATCATGAGCAATGAAACGCATGAGAACATGCCTTTTACCTTAAAAAGTGAGAAAATAACCAAAAAAAGTGGACTTACTTTTTGAACTTATTAAATAAAAAAGTGGCAAGTTTTTTAAAATAAATTTTTTTACAAAAAAGTTTTTACTTTTTTTAATCCAACCCTGGTACCAACGTTCCCGTATGAACTTACAGTATACAATAGGTATTAGGTACAGTATAGATATGTAACACACAACAAACAATCGATTGTGCAAGTGTCCGACCCTGATACTGCGCTATGTTTATGCATTGCGCTTTGTTTATACATTAGACACTAACTGATATGTTTATGCATGCGCATGCAGCTGCGTTCGAACACGATGCGTTTCGACAGTCTGGCGGGCACGGAGGCGACCAGTGAGACAATCGGCAGCGACCAAGATCTGTCCGCACACGCGTGTGCCCTGGCGTGCATGCGCACGTGGCATTGCGTCTCCTACACGTACATCAGCACGGCCACACGCGTCTGTCGGTTGCACTTGGTGCAGCAGAACGATCCGCGCTACGTCGCCGTCGCCAATGCCGACGCGAAGTTCTACTACGTGGTTTGAAAACAGACCGAAGAAGCATGCACTGACTTTGGAATCATTTAAAGAAAAAACCGAGGTTTATCACTTCTTTATGAGTCATTTTGGCGGTCAAACTATGCGCCGCAGGCCCGATTTTGGGAAATTTGACCCAACTTGGAAAAAAGTTTCAAAAATTTATGCCTCAAAAAGGCCATTTTTGGAAGAATTATGCGATTATATTTTTCCGAAAAAATTTTTTTAATTAAAAAAAAGAAATATATTATATTCAGTACTTGTGGTATATTCAACTGTGCGTGATATTCGACGTGCGTATGTATACGTATATCCGACTACTCTGTACCTGGACTGTACAAACCCCAACACCACTAATGAGAGACAATTAACTCGTCACTTCACTATGACTG
Source organism: Rhynchonema sp. JSB1_4 (assembly GCA_030248065.1). Taxonomy (NCBI): domain Eukaryota; kingdom Metazoa; phylum Nematoda; class Chromadorea; order Monhysterida; family Xyalidae; genus Rhynchonema; species Rhynchonema sp. JSB1_4. The sequence continues at coordinate 19,462 of JASAMV010002355.1, read as the reverse complement.
TGTCATGTTGCTTGCTAAATTTTTGTCCCATGTCAATTCTGTTATAGACATTTGCATACATATCCGAGTCAAACGGGCAATCTTTTTTCATACTTATTGTTCGTCTTATATGTATTCTTTGTGATGTTCGTCTTATATTCTTCAGCGGGACTTTCATTTTGCCAACGGGGGTTTGCTGCAACGACATGCAAATAAATGTGAAACAGCAGTGCAGCTGTTATGCCCAGTGTCAAATTTCGCTACGTTGGGCACTTTTTTGTTATGTACAGTGATCGCTTGTGATGTATTGGCGAGAAAGGGCCCGTAAAAAATATTGCAGAGCAGATTTTGTTTCGACAAGCACAGAAAATGATAGACTCAGGCGTCAGTGCGTTGATTTCTTATTTAGTTTCATGACCGCGCGGTCGCGGCCGTTTTTTTTGTAAAGACCTATATTTTCAGAGGCCAACCAACTGAACAAAACAAAATCCCCCGAGTATCCCCCGTCGCAGCATCGCCCAGAGTTGCAGCTGGTATTGTAGGTATGGACGTGTTTTCGCTTTCACGACTTTGCAGCACATCTATGTGTAGTGTAGAGTAACTTTGCCGCGTGTAAACTTTATAACACCTAACAATTCCAAAAAGGCATTAGGTCAATCATAATTGCGAGTCTGACTTGACCGGATTTGATTAGCGGCACCAAATCTTCTAAAGTGGAAAACTGGAGATTCGTGGTCGAGAACATGAAATATTAGCAAAATTATGTGTCTAGATAGCAGCTCAACAGAAACTGGCAAACATGCGCCACAATCAGTCCTCCACTGTACACATCAAAGGAGAACCAGCAGAAGATGGCCGTCAAAACACGTGGGGTGCTACCCACGTGATATGGGATCGACAATCGCCGCCGATTTTCATACGAATTCGTTCGAAGGCCAATCGGTGATAAAAAAAATAGTGCAATTGATGTGCCCAAAACGACCAACCAAAGTTTTGGCCAAAACACATGCACATAATTAATTGACACGCCCGGGGCTGGCCATTCGGTATGCTGTATTCGGCAGCCAAAAGTGAATATCCGTATCTGAACTGACGGCCGGATATAAATTGATATGACCAAACCGTATTCGTTCCTCCGATGGCCATTAGTTCCACAACATATTGGTCTTGGTGATGAGAACACAATATCAGAACTGGAACCAGAGCCGGAACACGGCTTAAAGGGGGACTCATTACTAAAAGTACCTTTCTTACCATTTCATCTTGTATGATGCGTGCGATCAGAACGCCACCAAGATAAAATTAATCGGGTGAATATCGGCCGAGATCGAAGCGATTGAATCGGCCCAACCGGGAACAAAAATAAGTTCGTACCAGCTGCATTTTTATTGAAAATTGGGCAAAAGTGTGTGTGTGTGTGTGTGTGTGTGTGTGTGTGTGTGTGTGTGTGTGTGTGTGTGTGTGTGTGTGTGTGTGTGTGTGTGTGTGTGTGTGTGTGTGTGTGTGTGTGTGTGTGTGTGTGTGTGTGTGTGTGTGTGTGTGTGTGTGTGTGTGTGTGTGTGTGTGTGTGTGTGTGTGTGTGTGTGTGTGTGTGTGTGTGTGTGTGTGTGTGTGTGTGTGTGTGTGTGTGTGTGTGTGTGTGTGTGTGTGTGTGTGTGTGTGTGTGTGTGTGTGTGTTAGGTACCCCCTCGCCTGTGTGTGTGTGTGTGTGTGTGTGTGTGTGTGTGTGTGTGTGTGTGTGTGTGTGTGTGTGTGTGTGTGTGTGTGTGTGTGTGTGTGTGTGTGTGTGTGTGTGTGTGTGTGTGTGTGTGTGTGTGTGTGTGTGTGTGTGTGTGTGTGTGTGTGTGTGTGTGTGTGTGTGTGTGTGTGTGTGTGTGTGTGTGTGTGTGTGTGTGTGTGTGTGTGTGTGTGTGTGTGTGTGTGTGTGTGTGTGTGTGTGTGTGTGTGTGTGTGTGTGTGTGTGAGACACCCCCGCGGCTGTGTGTGTGTGTGTGTGTGTGTGTGTGTGTGTGTGTGTGTGTGTGTGTGTGTGTGTGTGTGTGTGTGTGTGTGTGTGTGTGTGTAGTGTGTGTGTGTGTGTGTAAAAAAAAATAAAAAAAATATAAGAATGACACTCGCTAGTGTGTGTGTGTGTGTGATGTGTGTGCTGCATGTGTGTGTATACAAAGTGCCATGAGCCGATGGACTGACCATACAGTAGGCACGCGCGGGTCCCGTCTGGTGGCAAATTATTATTTGAATTTTAGCAAAAAGATGTACGAATGAAATTGGAATGGAATTGATTTGTGATGCCACATCCAGATTTGTCTGGTACGTTATTTCTGGACGTCGATATTATTAGAATGATGAGCCTGTGCTTAGCATGTGATGTTGATTATTATCTCTTGTAGCACATCGTAAATGAATAAAATTGACCGCATATTAAGATCGCTTCATAATTCATGAAAGATGCAACCAATGTCTGTGCAAAGATGGAATGGATCACTGGTCAGATGCAGCAAAGTGCCTCTCAGATATTATTTCTGATTTCGTGACTGTAGGCTGATTATTATGGTGTTTGTATTTTTTATATTGGCTGCACACATTCTGGTGGCTGCCCTTTCGTTTTGACATCGGCTGTTCCGGACTTTCTTCCCTGGTAACCTGTGTCTCACAGCACTGTGACACACAATAATCACACAAGGCATCACCAGCGTTCTAAACACGCAAGATACTGTATGTACACACACAGGAACAGAACAACAATATGCTTATTATAATCACTGATTGGGACCGATCGAGTAATGGACAAAGCTAAGCTTGGGGAATAAAAATTGACAATTAATATATACGTGGATGCTGTCCAAAAATGTTGTTTCAAATAAAGTTCTCAAACTTCACGCAATACTCTATCCAAAATGACACGTGCCACATTCCAGTGTTGGGTGTCGAAAATCAGTGTCGGCCGAAATCTGATAGCCAAATCACCGCAAACGCCAATGTGCAGACCTGAGGGTTGTGATGTTTCACACGTTTTACAAAGTTGTGCCATGATGCCAATTTTACATCGTGTTCCATGCCCGTTTCCACCTGGATGGGCGACCGGGTCATCGTCAGTAGTGCGATTGCAGTGAATCGATGCAAACAAACTTCATTCTCTAATGAAAGAATATAACAGATACAGGCCAACCGCACCAACACGAGCCCGATTTCGGAGGGGGTGTGCTTGTAAAACGAATAGAAAGAGAAAATCCTCATGGACCACGTTGCATTTCACAACGTGTAACATTTTCCAAATCTGCAGCCACCTATGAATGTTTCACTAATCTGCCACCTCCGAAATCGGGCTCGTGTTTGCGTAAAACAGCACAAAATCAGAAAAAAGACGTTCTTTTCATTACGGTTGAGCGCTGTATTCATCTGCGGTAGTTCGTCTCACAAAGACAACCTAGAAATACACATGAAGCACAAAATCACACAAAATATGGAACCGGTCGGGAGCAGAAATACTTGAATGTTTCTCACGTGACTTGGAAAATACTAAGAAGTATACACAGCCTCCGAAAGTCATTTATCAATGTCTTCGTGCACGCAGGAAGAAAACGAGAGCAATTTTCCACAAATCAAAGTTTTAGCAAGTGCTGTGGACTACATATACTTCTCCAGACTTTGGCAGCCAACTTGTGCACTCCACAGCTGGTTTCTGTTTTTTTACCCGCCACTGTTTTGACGGTTTGGGTTACAGCAAAAGTGATATCATTTCCCACTTTAACGCCCGTTTGTAAACAACTTCTGTGCAGCAGTAACTTCCATGCCAATACAAGTTCCGCAGCACACAGCCAGGGTTGGAAAAATTTTTAAACAAGTTTTTTTTTAAAAATTAAAAAAACTTTTTTTTAAAAAGTCTGAGATTCGGGGAAATTTTACCAAATTTGCCTAAAAAACGCGCAAAAACGCCAAAAAATGTAACTTTAATTGACAAGTCACTTTTGTGACTAAGTTTGCATCACTTATGAGGGGTGTTTACGTCATTTCGGTGCGATCCAATGGACTGTGCTTGATATGGACCGATGGTTGCTGCTCTGTGGTATTTTTTTTTTTTTGGGGGTTGTGGTTTTGGGGGGTTGTGTGGTGATAGGGTTGATTTTGATGAATTCTTATATGGTCATTGTGCGACCAATATCGGACACAACAGTTTGTGGCCGAATCAGCAAGATTCATTCATAAACCACACAGAATTGAGAATATAAGCTACAGAAATACTTGTCGGGTAGCTGAATCGGTCGTACATGACCGACCTGATGGGGTATGACATCGAAGTACCATGTGGGTACATGCATACTGTGTCCCATGTATCACAGGAAGGTATAATAACATCATTTGGGGTATCTTAGGTATCAAATACATGCCCCAAAGGTGATTTTGTGAAGAAAATTTTTCGACCCTTGAGAAAAAATGACAAAAATAACCCCCAAAAAGGCCATTTTTGGACGTTTTAGAACATTTTGTCCCCCGAAAAATTTAAAAAAAATTTTTTTTTAACTTTTTTCAAAAACCTTTTTCAAAAAAAAATTTTTTTTTAATTTTTTTGCCCAACCCTGCACACAGCCATGTCTTCTGATAACGGAGAAACTAACTCCTATGGACAACGCAATGCTCTGGGTTTGCTAAGTTCTGGCAAGTCTGGTGTTTTACTTGGCGTCAGAAAACTGGGGAAGTACATACACATCGGGGTTGTGAATTGTGATATCAACTCGTGGGGACAGACACAGGCCGTCAAAGTCACAAGAAACGGATTACGAAAAATGATGTTATTTATTGCAGGTCGCTGGTGTTTTATCGTCTTCTTTGATCACTTTTGGATTTTGTGAACATATTTGTGTGCGTGTCCTCAATGAAATCATTGTTGCTATTGTGCCCTGTGGTAGTGCTTCTGTTTGGTAAGTTTGGATTTGGCTGCTATTTTGTATTTTCTGGATATCCGATGTCTTGAACCAATTGATAACCGTCACATCAACTCCCCGGGACTCGTGTAATGGGGCCAGTTTCTTTTGCGTGAGTGTGGGCATGTGTGGGCTTGAGTTCACATTATTTGTATTTATCTGACCCGCACCCAGCCAATAAACACTGCTGATGTTTCACAGAGGACGTATTATCGCCGACCAGTTGTTTCCATATTATCGTCAACTGTGACTACCGAAATTTTCACACCTACACAGTTTGCTCCAGCTTTGCCCCAATGCGATTGCAATGTGGTGTGTCCAATGGGCAGTGAATGCTTTGATGGGGACACTTGTTGTCGATATTTGGAAACGAAAACCTACTGGTGCTGCAAATCAACGAACGCAACTTGCTGTCACAGGTGGAATTTCTCTTCTTATTCAGTATTTTTTCAATTGAAAAGAAGAGAAAATGGATCTGTTTTTGTTCTTCAGTACAATAACGCCGATGTACTGTTGTCCGCACGGGTATTACTGCGAGTATTATGCCCACGGCAGAGTCGGGTAGGGAAATTTTTGTTGGTGTTTTCGTTCTTTCGACTGTTATTATCAATTTTATTCTTAAATCAACCATGATGACCCACTCCGGCCTTGCCTTAGTCGCTGACGTGCGGTGACTTAATAATATCTCGTGATTTCCTCCAGTTTCGACAGGTGTAAAAGTTGTTCCCATGGACAACAAGTGAACAACTGGTCGCAATTATAGTCGGGTGTCAATAAATCTCTGAGCACATTTCTTCAATGGGTGATATTTTCGAAATGGTGTAAAGGTCAGTTGGGTGTAAAGGTCGGTGGAAAGCTCGGTCGACAGCACAGTGTGATAGACCTCGGTGGAAACTTGAAACATTCCCCACGTTAATAACAGGCAATGTTTCACGTTTACACCGAGCTTCGCCGACCGAGCTTTCGACCGAACTTTACACCGACCTTGACGCCCAACTGACCTTTACACCGTTTCGAAAATTCCACCCTATGTAAGAGATTAGTGACCAAGGCAACCCCGGAGCGGACCTGACCAAGTTTGAATTCGCCCTGATGATGATCACTACCAATTGTCTTGCTGCTCTGAGTTTCTGACTGTTTAGTTGTAACTGATCCTTCGCACGGCATTTCTTGTTCGCAGGAAAAAAGTATAGGACCTGTGTCAGCTTTATCAGGATGTTTGATTCCCACAAGTCAGACGACGGGACCGATATGCAGCAAATTGTCGATAGTTGATTATGAGACTGCTATTTTCGTTTTAGATGTGTTCCGCATCCTCCGAGCACAACCCTGACGACGACCAAGCCGAACACGAATCCCATGAAAGAAGACAATACTCTGACAATAGTAGGTACTTTTGAGAGAAACTTTTCAAGTGCGTTACCTGATCCGTAAAGCTCATTATGCGTGCACTAGCCATAGCGGTGCGTGACTACCAATTGCTCATCACAAAACGTACTGATTTGCAAAATTCTACGAAACTCAGCTGGTTGCGCTTTACGGATCAGGCAACACGCTCGAAAAGTTTCAAAAAAAGTGTTGTGTCAGAGTATACTGTACGTACATAGTACATGGATTTGACTTGAGATCAAAACGTTTTAAATGCACACATCCATGAAACCTCTGCCAGCTTGCCGCATGCGTAAGCCAGTGCGTAAGTGACTGCCTACTGCTTCGCAACAAATCAAAGTCAACCTAACCTGACTGTTATACCTATACACAAAAGCCGACATACACTACCCATGTATCAATACCACACCCGATTCAGGCTGCAACTACATAAGTGCCGGCTTGTTTTTTTGTAGATCGTGAAACGGGGATTTCGGCTTTGTTATTTTGTCTACGCATTTGCATGCACAGCACGAAGTTATCGCAGGTGCATAAGTTGACTACCAAACAGTCATGCTTTTCTTACCGTGGCCTTACTTTGGGCGTCGGTACTAAAAATTCAAAATAAAAATTGCATTGTGATATGACGCAAAACTAGAAGAAAAATGAATCGATTTGTGCGATCAGACGAGCAGACATTTAGCCCCAACGATTCCCATTCATATTTAGGCAAATTGTCCAACAAGTTCCATGACTGAGGTGTTACACGTTCTTTGAGGACCCCAACGCGATTGGGTTAGCGGCTGAATGTCTCGCTATCCCTAAAAGCGTTGAGACGTCACAGGAGAACATTTTCAAAGCGACCGTCGGAAACATTTGTTGATGCGAGTCGGTCGACGGTAAAGATATTATACAACAACACAGCAGCTCAATGCCATTTGCACAACCGCGCCCAGTTCTCAGTATTCCGATCGCCCTGAATGCCATTCATAAATGAGCTACAATACGCCGCTGCACCAGCGCGGTCCCCGTCTTGGACACTCACTTCCGTCATCACCCCTCCCTTACCCATTATCCTCCGATCTCTTCAATCGCGCCGCCTCCTGTTTCTTCCTGCGTGCGTTACGTCGCGCCGCCTCGGTCACTTCGATTTGGACCGTCTGGTGCGTGACATGCGGATCATCACGAAACAGCACACCGCCAGTATGTGACTGAAACATCACCAAGTACGTGATTTTTCGTGTTTTGACAAGGCAATGCAGATGTGTTGAGTTCGGTTTTCAGGTCGGTCCTGTCATGGCCAAATGACTCTCTTGTGTTCTGATCATCTCGGGCCTTCTTGCTATCACAAATCAGCACCAGGGTTGTTCACAGATGAATCACATCAATGAACTCTTTTTGGCTATAGTATTGCAGTGGCACTGGAGGTGCAAAAACAAATGAATGAATTAATGAATGAAGTGGTCAACTCAAATCGTTATATGGAGTGGTCAGCTCAAACAATTCAAAGCAGTGCCAGATGAGCGCGAAAAATAATACATGACATAGTGAGTTGACAACTCTGTGAGTTGACGAAGTGATTTGACCACTGGAATTGACCACTGTAATACTGGCCCTCTTTTTCATTGAAACGAGTGAGGCGTCACGAAAAACATAAAATGCATGCGTTTGATGGGCGAAGCGACGACGGCGCTCCTTGTATTGTCTGTACGAATATTTTTTAAAAAAAAGCTTTGAAAACACATTATTTTGAGTTCGCCTAACCTTATACACTGCGGTTCAAAATCGTTTTTTGGGTTTTTTCGCTTTTTTACGAATTTTATTTAAAAAAACCCGGTTCTTCAGCACGTGATACAACTGGTTTGATGTGCACCATAACCTCAATTGCAGCAGCAAAGCGGATCGAATCTGACTGTGGCGCAGCCGCTCATGTATTATTAAAACACAACGCAGTATTGACTTACTCGTCGTCCCTTGACACCATCGGGTATCAATACCAGCCTGCGCTTGCCTTCATTTTCCTGGTCTGACAGGCAACCAGGGTTGGAAAAAAAACTGTTTAAACAATTTTTGTTAAAAATTTTTAAAAAGATGGAATCTTTAATTGACAAGTCACTTTTGTGACTTGGTTTGCATCACTTATGAAGGTGTTTACGTCATTACGGTGCCATCCAACAGTCTGTGCTTGATATGGACCGATGATTGCTGCTCTGTGGTATCGGACACAACAGTTTGTGGTCGAATAAGCAAGATTCATTCATAAACCACACAGAGTTGAGAATATATGTAAGCTGCAGAAATACTTGTCGGGTAGCTGAATCAGTCGTATATGACCAACCCGATGGGTATGACATCAAAGTACCGCGTAGGTATGTACTGTGCCTCGTGTATTACGGGGAAGGCATAATAACATCATTTGGGGCATCTCAGGTGCCAAATACGTGCCCAAAAGTGATTATGTGAAGAAAATTTTTCGACCCTTGAGAAAAAATGACAAAAATAACCCCCAAAAAGGCCAACATTGTTCCCCCGAAACATTTCAAAAAAGTTTCGTTCATTTTTTCAGAAACCTCTTTTTTAAAAATTTTTTTAAAAAAAGTTTTTTGCCCAACCCTGCAGGCAAGTACACTAACTGGCAACCAAAAAAGCCCATTGCTGTATCATACAATCACAGGCACAGCAAAGCCCGGGTTAATGCCCATATCAAATCATGGCGCAACTGCCTCTAACGGCGGGACGGAAAACAGGGGGACAGTACCGAACTGTGTTTGATTCTGGAAACAGAACTGAAAGCGTTGAAAAAGAAAGCGTGTCCTAACGCATCTGTTGCATGATAGACAGTTTCAATTTTAGGAATGTTGTGTTATTATGCGGTTCCGATCTCTGTTAATAACAACAGCGCTGGTTTGTCCCTCTTCTATGGACGAATTATCATTTCGTTTCGTTGTGCAATCGTTACAGGCTATAGGCAACAGACCTATCGTGCAGGTAAGCTTGCGCAGCGCGGGACACTGGCGGCTGCTCGGCGTAGCCATATAATGATCCAAGTGCATGCGACACACCGGGAACTTCGATCGTAACAAAGCCGGCATGGTACTATTACCATATTCGACACAATCGTTTTGAGAGCATTAGCAAAACAGCGCCAGCTAAAAGTTGTTTGGCTGCTGTGTATACCGTATAATGAGGCGTATCGGCGTCTCTATGGCATCACTATTGATTTCGGTCTGTTGACGGTCACGACGGCAGAAAGCAACGGCCCAAACAGCCAGAGGGAGAGGATATGCGGCTCCCCGTTTACGTACCGATTATGTGCATTTGTGTGTGAAACATCACCGACTGTAAGTACTATGCTACTGGTATTATATCTGTTGATTACTGCGGTTGACCATTTGTCAGGTAATGAACTGCTTCGATTTGCACCACACATTACATACTTTGTGTATTCGTTGTCCTTAGCATTCTCTTATTTGTGTGATGATGGTCGACATCAAACTTGCTAATCGGATCGGTCTGGTTGTTCAATCACATCAGTCCGATATTCGATGGATATGATTCATCCATGGTACCCATTCATCCACCCGGTCACCAAGTGCTTATTTACAACTTGCCAACAGCGTATGACTGACAGGCACCATCGTGGCCACTGTTGCGGTCCGGAACATGTGTGCTGCTTTGTCTGATTCGGAATAAACCATTCTGCAGCTTTATGCACGGACTGCGCCGCCGGCTACACGGGCATTGCGAATGCGCCCGACTGTTACCAGTGGATCGGTAAACCGAGCGATGTACAGTGCTACTCGCTCACCGATCCCGGGCCCGAACGGAAATGCAACGAACACGGAGGGCACATTTGGACGGCCACCAGCGCTGCTGAAAATACCGCTGTTATTGGTTGGTGTGTGCTTTTGTGGTTTTATATGATTGGAATTAATAATTTTGCTGGAGAACATTTTTTCAATTAGAAGTGCTTTTCCTTTGTCACCCGCGTATGCATGTATTTGAAGATATGGTGTCCTGGTACCTGGTCATCATACCATCGTAGGTACGTCTGTTTCAGATTGGGTTCAAAACCCATTGCGTTTGAATGGCTACGCATGGGTAACGATCGGTTACCGCAACAAACCCCCGTTTGATGTGAATGCATTTGAGCTGATGGACGGATTGAATATGACTTACACAAACTGGATATCTGGAGGTCGTTTGGCGATTTTGAATGTGTAAATGTGAAGCCACGAACACTTCAGCTGGAGTGACACGGCTTTGTTCGCCTATTCGTGATTGAAATTCGAGTTTGAGCTTCCAAACAGCAAAGGAATTGTCATTAATGGATACATTATTTATATGTATGTATAACTCGAATCAAATACGGTACCTGAAATTTAGATTCGAGATCGAGAAGTTTTGTTATTAACGTATCGATGAGATGAGAGTTTAAGCAAGCCACTTCGTGGATTTGAAACTGACTAGACCGGGACCCGTGCCTACGGCCCGGCTACAGCGCCGCGCCCGTACCGTGCCCCCCCTCCCGAAGACCCGTTAGCATACCCAAAGCTACCGGTGAAAATATTGACCCGTCCGCACCTCCGAGGGAGGGGGCCACACACATACATACACACATATTGTACATACATACGTCTTCCTGTTTTAGTAGTATAGATGATTCCTTTTTTGCGCAATGTCTTTGGCTAATAAGCATCAGCAGCAACAATAAATACATTATGGTTTTTTTTCCGCTCCACGCTGTGCTTATTTCTTTACTCAGGAGGACCTGGCGTCTCGACAAGCAATAAATGTTCGTTCGCTTATTCTACCGGAGCCAGCCTATACAAATGGGATACCACACCTTGGATTCACCATATCATCTGCACTCACAAATGTGCTGGTAACGGATGCACTTTTCTGGTTCAACTGACGAACAGATTTCCGTCAGACGTCGTTTTTGATTGACTAAAATATTTCTGGTTGCCAGGGTTGGGCAAAAAACTTTTTTCAAAAGTTCGTTTTTTTTGAAAAAACGTTTTTTTAAAAAACGCCCAGATGACCGAGATATGCCCCAAAAAAAGTTGGAAAACGCTCATATTGGGGAGAAAACGTGGTTAAGTGAAGCAATTCTATGCGTTCTGAAGCAAAATAAACGGGTTTCAACCCTTTTCTAGCGAGTTGTTAACATCTCATATCAGACCCGCATCATGGGACCAACTTTGGCCGAGGTCATCATTGAAAGTCACACTCCGTATATCGACGTACATATCTCGGCAAAGTAAAAATTGGTAGGAAATTTTTTGAAAAAAATGGGACAAAAAACTGATTTTCCTTGAAAATCAGGGTACTTTCCCTAAAAAAATCAGGGAAATCAAGGAAATTCAGAATTTAAAAAAAACGAAAAACGACCCAGACGTTTTTTTAAAAAACGTCGTTTTTTTAAGAAAAAACGACGTCGTTGTTTGTCCAACCCTGGTTATTGCATTGTATGTAAAGGCAAACTACACCAACACGAGCCCGATTTCGAAGGTGGTATGTATACAGAACGAATAGAAAGAGAAAATCATCATGCTCCACTTTGTATTTTTCAACGTGTAACATTTCCCAAATCAGCAGCGACGTATGAATGTTTCACTATTCTGCCAGCAGCAAAATCGGGCTCGTGTTGGCGTAGTTTGCCTAATAATTACTTGGATTTCATTGCAGAAATCAAGCCAGCCAAGTTGCTGCTGATTTCAGTTGCACACGGCACGGCTCATTAATGCAAACCGTCAAAATATGATTCATTCTCAATTCTCAGCTCATCATCATTACCACACGGACTACGCCGAGATGAGCCATTGGGCAGGTTACAAGTGGAATGAGTATTGGTTGTCGGTCGATTTTGGCACCAGTCGGAAAATGGTACAAAAGTTAACATCTACACCCAGTATAAGTTTTTTGCAAAGCCAGTCACGGCAAGTGCAAATTCGATGTCGGAGCAGCTTTCTGCTAAAAATGCTGCCCTTTGTGAAGAAGAGCTTGGAAATAGTGGTTTTTACCGCGAGGTTGGACCTCCGTGTGCTCTACTAGGAAACGTTTCCAATTATAGCAGTCGGAGGAGAGCCGCAGGCTTGAAACATGGAAAACCCCGGCACATGACAGAGCGTATCGCGTGAAAAATTGCTTTCATGACTGACCATCTGTCTCTTAATCTGCAAAATTTAAAAATAATGTAAAATATTCACAATTTTCCCGTCTCGTTGCAGGGTAACACGCATTGTGCGAGCGAGTGTCACGCGCGTGCTGTGTGCCGTGGCTACACGATCAATCTCAACACTGGTCATTGTCAATTGTTCGCTACGTATTCGGTCAAATCCAACCATCTCACTGCAGCCAGTGGATATCGAATGTTCAAGAAGATCAACGAATTGCAGTAAGAATGCGAATGGCTGCTGACTTGAACGTGGTATAAGTATGGTCCAAAAACGCCTACTGTATTTTGGAGAAAATTTTGTCGGGCAACTAAGAGAAGCAGACTAAAAATGCACTGAGCTTGAAAAACGCTCATTTTGAACTATTTAGCACCGATTTACAATGTTTTTGACAACATCGTTTCGCGACCTTGGAAAATTTGTGGGAAATTTTTGGAAGTAAACCGTTTTTCAAAACTTGCCACTTGGAAAAATTTCCGGAAAAATAAAAACGTATTTTTCCAGGCCCCCGAAAAACGGTTTTCTTCGTTTTTCGGAAAAAACACCGTTTTTTTCCGACCCCTCAAGTAAAAAGTATTTCATCCTCTCACGCATCTTATTGGTTGTTGTGTTTTCTGCTTTTCTCGCGTGGTGTTTTTATGTTTAGTTTGCGTCTTATTATTTCATGCATAGCAGGGTTGAAAAAAAATTTTTAATCAACGAGCTTTTTAAAAAAATATTTTTTTGACGAAAATTTTTTTATTAGAAAAAAGTGTTGCAAACGACGTTTCAGGATAAATGAAATCGAAACAACATATTTTTCATGAATTGAAAAAATTTCGCCTGAGACCCAACTTGTGTGGTGAGGTGACACCCGGTAGTATTGTTCAGATTCTATGGTCTCCGACCAGTCTGAGGTTGATGTTCACTAGCGATGTTACTCTGATGTATTGTGGCATGCCGTACAACGTATTTTAGTGCATCTAATGTCGTATATGTGATATACGACCATCAAAATATCGATTACAGCCCAAATCTTGCGTGTCAGATCGACTTTGCGCGCCCGGTTTTGCACCAGACCTGCATATATACATGTGTAGTACATATATACATATACATGGGCAAAAAACTTTTTTTTCCAAAAAAATCGTTTTTTTTAAATTGGAAAACGCTCATGTTGGGAAGAAAACGTGGTTAAATGAAGTAATTCTATGTGTTCTGAGGCAAAATAAACGGGTTTCAACCCTTTTCTAGCGAGTTGTTAAGATACCATCAGACCTGCATCATGGGACCAACTTTGGCCGGGGTCATCATTGAAATCAAACTCCGTATATCGACGTATCTCGACAAAGTAAAAATTGGTCGAAAATGTTTTGAAAAAAATGGGACAAAAATTGATTTTGCTTGATAATCAGGGTACTTTATATGAAAAATCAGGGAAAATCAAGGAAATTCAGGATTTAAAAAAAACGAAAAACGACCCAGGCGTTTTTTTTAAAACAACGTCGTTTTTTTAAGAAAAAACGCCGTCGTTTTTTTGCCCAACCCTGGTAGTAACATGCAGTAGTACATTATCGGTGCCACATCACTGTAAAAGACCATCCCCGCTCATCCCTGTATGGATTTGGGGACAATACAAGGCGCCGCAGGCGCGATTTTGCAAAAATTGTCCCGTCAACGGAAAAAAGTGCCAATTTTTTGCCTCGAAAAAGGCCATTTTTGGACATTTCAGCCAATCTTGGGTAACTTTTTTTATTAAAAAAAGCAAAATCTGAGTTTCAAAAAAAATTTTTTAAATTTTTTTATTAACAACTTTTTTGAAACAACCCTGATGCATAGTGTCCTTATTTTCGTGCATTAGATTGATTATGGTAAACCAGGCAGAGTTCGACGATTACTGAGTGATCATTTGTAAATTTTGGTGGTTTGGCTGATGCCATTGCTGTCGATGCTACTGCCTGTGATTCGTATCGCGCAAACGCAGCTGGCCTGGTGTCTGGCATGCAACAGGCAACACACAAAGATGCGTGCTGGCAACAGGGCAACGACACATACTGTATATTCGTTGCCACAACATCCTTGGATATACTGTATGTACTGTGAGGCGGTGCGTTGATGACAACAGACATCCAGCTGCTGCGTTTGCACGAAAATCAGGCAGTTACGCTGACAACATCGTTTGTCAGCCGGTGGTTGTCTTTTCTTGGCAATGTTTGTGTGTGCTGCTGATAAGCATCATGCATTACTCATCGTGTTGCTTGCTCGTGCTTATTGTTCTGTCGTCAGCTCAGCCCCAATGCAATGTATTATTTCTCTTGCTCATACAGGGCTGCTTGAGTTAACGACTTTAGTTCATCGCTCTGACTTGGTTTGTGCCTTTGCTGGTGTTGTTGTTCGTGAATGCATGGCAACAAGACAATAAAGCATTGGTGCAGATTACAGAAACCCACAAATCCATAGTACGCCCAATAACAATACAGCGCAGTTTTTGTGAAATTAAGACGAATCATCCAATAACACTGCTGTTTGCGCAATGTTTTAGACTTGACAACAACAAAAGTAAATTGCTGCTTTTGCAGAACCCCACGCAATACCTTGGCACAAGGCAAAAGCTGCCCCAATCCTGCTCTCGCATCTTCTCTCAATCGTCCACCATTATGCTGACCGTGGATATATCCACACTCTAAGCACCCCCACGTGCCTTTGTGTGTTGAAATAGTTAAAGTAACTTAACGGCTGAGATCTTTTTGTGTCGATAAATGCTATTTTTCAGCCATTCTTATTCTTTAAATTTCTAAAAAATACAGGCTGTGGATGAAACGACTGGCGATATTCTGAGAGATACCACACAGGTATATACCTCCAGGTGCCAGAGTTAAATGAAAAATCAACAACTGAAATTTCAGTTTGTTAACAAAATACTGCGCTATTCTGATTAAAAAACGCTTTCAACAGTTTTGGTGCTGTTATTGTGCATCATGTCCAACTAACAAATAATGCGTTTATTGTACATATACATACATACTTGCTTTTTGCCGGTTTCAAACTTGGTGATCGGATAGGATCGGATCGGCTTTGTCTTTTGGTCACGGGAGGTTTTTGAATAAAAAAAATGAGAAGTGCCCCGAATCTCGACCGGCAAAGTTGTGCATTTTAGGAATAACTTTAACACTGGTCGAAAGCAAGTGGCATTGATCCGTAACATGCTCAAAAATCTCAAGTGGCCAAATCAGGGCTGATCCGATCTTCAAGTATGATACCGCCCTTTCTCATTGCGTGGTAGAAAATATTGGAACGACACAAATTAACAGCAAACGAGAAAACTGTAAATGATGACCAAAATCATTGCTGACACCACAACAAAAAAACGCCCACCAATTATTACGCGTGCGTCTCCGCGTCACAAACCACTTTATTTATTTATATGTGGGCAGCTGCAAGAACATATTTGGGGCCTGGGAAAACCAATTAAAGCAATAAAAACTTAACTGCGAATAACGTACGAGAGACCCGTTGTGCAGTATACTGAACTTTTGTTGTGCTGTTAGCATAAGTTGGCTTCAGAACTTGCGCGCAACGAAAGTTTAGCTCCAGTGCACAATATAATTAGGCGCCTGCACTCAGCTCAACGCATTTCAACTTCTGATTTCAACCAATGATAATTATGGTTGTGAAATTTTGCTTGTTATCAGCGCTGTGCATCGGCACAGGTGAGTAACGGACTTTTCGGTGTAAACTTGTGTATAGTCCGTCCATCAGCTCATGTCACTTTGTAATACTGCTGGCCGACTTGTTCCCTTCCTCCACGCTCTAATGAAAGAGAAATTGAGTTTCCGAAAAAATTAATTTTGCTCCTAAATTGTGGTTTTTATGAAATCGACGTGTTTTATCGATTTTAATTTAATTTAATTTTAAATTTGATCGAATTCAATCTTTTTCGACCCGCTTTATTATTTTTTTAGTTTCTTTGCAAAATCTGCCACACTCAATTTCTCTTTCATTAGAACGCGGAGGAAGGGAACAAACCAGCCAGCAGCAACACAAAGTGCCATGAGCTGGTGGACGGACTATACGTTTCGACAAAGCTATTCGACTGCGGTTACAAACGTTAATGTCCGCTTAAGGTGGAGTTATACTTGTCCTCATGTGGACATTTTGTCCGCATGGACAAATCTTTGTTCTGTTTGTCAATTGCTGAAAGTTCAGCCTTGACCAGCATGCTAATTGTTTCCCGAGACCCGCTGAGCAACTGTTACGATTTTCGAAGCTATTGCTGCAACCAATTGCAAAATATGATCAATACAATGTTTTGTCCATGCGGACAAAATGTCCACATGAGGACAAGTATAACTCCACCTTAAATGGACGACGTGCTTTTAGGGTGGTCCAAAATTAGCCGCACTAACGCCTACATCTACACATGAATGTGCATATGCACTAAAAAATATGCATGCGAGCATGTAGGACTTCAGTTTGGCTAAAAGTGGACCATAAAAGCTTATTTCTGTCGTGGGGTTCGTGTGTGACCCAAAGTTGTGTCATCTTCGTTGCGCATTGCCCGGCCATAATCATCCGGATGTTTATAGTGCTGACATGCGGTAGTATCGGTGAAAAGGGTTCGACAGTGGACATCACGGACTTTCGCAGTTGGGGCGGAGACCGGGAGGGGAAACACGTTGATTCACTGCAGACCTATCAACACGGACAATGGGATCAGGCGTTGGAGATGGAATACGATCCATCTGTCGGTGAGTCGTTAGAATTTGTCTGGATTTGAAAAGAAATCTGTGACAAAAAAGCGCAACACCGAAAAAGTTGATGATTGGCAGCACTGCACTTAGCGGATCCAAGGGGACGCTTTGGTCAGAGCGGCCCCTCCCATTTCAGAGACCAGAAAGAAAAGGGATCCCTAGATCCCTAGAAAAGGGATCACCGGATTTCATTCTAATACACTTCAAAGGTCAAAAAATCGCGCGCTTAGCGCGTCAGACACACCAATTCCATGAAATTAGGCGCTGTCGCGCGTGTAAAAGTGCACAAATTTCGCGCGCTACGCGCGCACGCTCATACGTTGCATGACAAGCACTGGATGAAACGATTTTTGAAAAATCAAACATATACACTAGATAAAAATGACTCTTGGGATTTGGCCCCCTTTGCTTTTAAGCTGGATCCGCCACTGCAGCCCTGTGGGCCCCGGGCTTACTGAGGCAAAGGTCATACACGGATCTGCATGATGCCTGCTATATAGTGGGGTTAAACCTGGACAAATGTTGAAGGCTTCCGTTAAAAGTTTTATCCGTTTAGCCGGTTTTGTTCGCAACACCGTTCTCTTCGTTGCTAGAATTAGAGGGCCCCATCAAAGCACAATTGGGCGGATTGGATTATTTTTGGACAAAACAGACCACATGTGCAATTAGAAAGCAAACACGAAAAAGATCGTGGATAACGCAACTCCAGGTTACTTTAATAAACTGTTTTCAGCCGCTCCCCCACAACCACGACCGACGAAGAAACCAGGCAGACGTGTCGGACAACAGAACGTCGCTGCTGATGACGAATGGATTAATCGTAGGTTTTTAAATTAAATTTTTTTGTGCATTGTTTTTCTGATTCAAAAATATTTCATAAATGGAGTTATAGATTTCATACCACATGTTTTCAAACATGACGTCCGACAAATCTTTCAGCTTTTCGCCACTGGAGTGGAAAGTGAAACTCCCGAAATGTGCGCGCCCAACATCAGATTATACTTATCTATTGTGATGACAGTTGAATAGGCTTTTAGAACACTTACGGAGTTTTATGTTCGTTAGCTTACGTAGGTAAAACTGTGCTTTTTTATTATCATCAAACCACAATCCGATCAAAAGTTTGGTGATCGGATCGGGGATCGGATCTGTTGTCAGCCAGCAATGTTACACAACGATGGAAATGTTTTTAGCAAAACAAACAACTATATATGTGGCAGACTCGATCACAGAGTCATGACTGTTTGTTTGGTTTCCAACTTTTCGCACTGGCTTTATGCACGCTACGCTGGACGGATATGGAAAGAGAGATAAAGCAGAACAAAACATGCAAAAGAGTGTTCCTTCATGGGCCCAACTGTTTGTATCGTGTGTTTATAAATGAGGCTGGTGTTTGTGAAACAATGGTATACCCATATGCCTGTTTGGTCCCGAATGTTTGTGTCGCTACTGAAGCTGGGGCATTTTGATTTTTTGGCAAAATTTCGCAAGCTCGGTTCGAATACAGGGGAATACTTTCGAAAATACGGGGCTCTTTGATGCGCATGTTCATGGTTATGCGGTCAGCCGAGCATAAAACTAGCCCATTGGCTATGTTTTGCTGCGCTCTCTTTTCTCTCAGTCCTAACCGCCACCAAGCTTATTGAATATCGTGTATGCTGCATCTGTATTTATCCAGCTATTCACATGTCTGGCCGCTCATTTCTTCTGCTGTTGTATCTTGTATGGCATGTGCCATTTCTCTCTGCTGCCAAATATTATTACATGCTACTTTTGTATAGTACACTCGCACGCCTGGAGCATAAAGTTCGCCCCCCGAAAGGCTTGCCATACTGCTGCTGTGTTACTACTTTGGTTGTTGGTTTCGATCAAGCTTCACGTCGCTTATATATCTCTCGGAAATGCGTTATGCAGCAGAATAATTCGTGCACTACTACTGCATACCTTTCGGTTCTGGGCAGCTGACCAGTGACATGGCTCAAGTGTTACTAACAGCCACACACACACATCAACGAATAGGTTAGCTCAATCAAGCTCAAGAAAGGTTTAGTAGTCTGCGTCCTAAAATATTTCCGTAGATGTCCTGCCTATCTAAGCAGCGTCAAAAAAACGTTGAAACAAACATCAGCCTGTTGCACTGACCCGTCTGAACGTGTTTTGGTACACAGACGTCAACGTGACGTGTTTCTGAATCACAAACGCGTGCGATCGCACATGAAACTTGCAGGCGATTTCGAAATTTTCTCTCGCAATTCACGGCGCTCCGCGCGCAAACCTCCATATA